>JAADVL010000546.1:0-21901 GCA_023334995.1 Pythium sukuiense | reverse complement strand
CGACAGCTCCTGGAACGTGCCCTGCTCGGCGACCTTGCCGTCGAAGATCACGGCGATGCGGTCGGCGCTCTTGATGGTCGAGAGCCGGTGGGCCACGAGGATCACTGTGCGGTCTTTCTTGGCGCGGTCCACGGCGCTCTGCACGAGCGACTCGCTCTCCGGGTCCAGCGCGCTCGTGGCTTCGTCCAGAATCAGCAGCTTGGGCTTCTTGATCAGCGCTCGCGCGATCGCCACGCGCTGCTTCTGGCCACCCGACAGCGCCTGGCCTCGCTCTCCGACGACCGTATCGTAGCCGTCTGGGAAGGACGAGATGAAGTCGTGGGCGTTCGCTGCCTTGGCGGCTTCGATGATCTCGTCCATGGTCGCGTCGTGCTGGCAGCCGTAGGCGATATTGTCGCGGATCGAGCAGGCAAACAGCGGCGGCTCCTGCGAAACCTGTGAACAATCCATTTTTTCCCAACACGGAATCAAAGGCGTCAGTCAAAATGGAAGAGGATGCATATACGCCATGGAGAAACGTACCGCGCCGACGATGCTGCGCAGCTCCGATGTGTTGAGCGTCGCGATGTCCACGCCGTCCAGCATGATACGGCCGCTGCAGTTGTCTCCGTCCAGCTCGTAGAAGCGAGCGAGCAGACCGATCACAGAGCTCTTGCCGCAGCCGCTGGGACCCACGAGCGCGATTGTCTCGTTCGGCTTGACCTCCAAGTTCAAACCACGGAAGATCTCCGAGTCGGGACGCGTCGGATACCGGAAGTGCACGTCTTCGAACTGGATGCGGCCCGTGATGGGCGAAGGCAGGTTCGCCCACTGCTCCAGCGAGCGGATCTTGGGCTCCCGAGCGAGCAGCTCAAAGATGCGCGAGGAAGCACCGATGCCCTTCATCAGATCCGAGTAGAACGACGACAAGCCAGCGAACGAGAAGCCCACGTACAGCGTGTACATGAGGAACGACGTGAGCTCTCCGGTGGTGAGCGCACCGTCGGCGACCATTTGGCCTCCGTAGCCCAGCACGGCGAGCGTGCTCATCTTGACAGACAGGTCCACGCCGCCGAAGAACGTGGCACTCGCGAGCGAGCGCGTGCGGGCCAGCGTCAGCACTTTATCCACCGCTGTATTGTACCGAAGCATTTCGTTTGCCTCGGCTCCAAACCAACGCACCACTCGAATATGCGTGAGCTTCTCTTCGGCCACGACTGTCGCGTCACTGAGTCGCTTTTGGACTTTCTCGGTCAGTTTCTCGAGCATGTCTCCATAGTACACGGCGCCGATGGCCACGGGCGGCACTACGCCCAGCATCACACACGCGAGCTTAGGCGAAGTGAGCACGACCATGGTGACGCCTCCGATAGTCAATGCCAGCGAGTGGAAGCCCTCGGAGACGTTGTCGCTGAGCGTAGTCCCTACGACCGCCGTGTCGGAGCTGAGTCGGCTGATGAGATCGCCTGTGCGCGTGGCGTCAAAGAAGCCGAGCTCTTGGCGCAGCAGCGACCGGAACGTGTCGTCGCGTAGGCGACAGGCGATGCGCTCTCCGATCATCGTCTGGAGCGTGCCGTGTACAACGTCAGCAGCAAAGCCAGCAACAAACGCCGCTGATAAAGCACCTGCGACGACAGGCAGGGGCACGGCGCTGGCCGAGGACGAGGACGAAGACAACGACGACGACGTCGTGGAGACCAGGTCGACGATGTGGCCCATGCCGTAGGGCAGCGTCATGGCCACGGCGGCCGACACGGACAGCGCTGCGAGGGAGATGGCGAGCGGCTTCTTTTCCGGAGCGTACAGCTTGAGCAGCCGCGAAGCCGCGTGAGTTGTCGACAGGACTGCGCTGGCACCTAGCGCCTCCGGCTTGGGCTTCGAGGTCGAGTTATCATCTTGGCTTGTGGTCGTCGCGACGGTGGATAGAAACCGCCTGTGTGGTGGCGTCGTGGCAGTTGCTGTCCATCGCCAACGTCGGAACCCACGCAGCAGTCTACATTCACACACACACACATCACTGGCGTCCTCAGTGCATTATGGCTCTGTTGTATAGAGAGAGAGCAGCTCACGTACAGCAGCGACATCGCGCAGACGCCTCGCGCTCTTGCACCGTGCACTTATGAAGTAGTGTAGTAGTGTAGCTCTTCGCCAGCAGCGGCGACGCCGACGCGCTTCACCGACCTTCCCTCCATGATTGCACCGCTGGAATTTCGTGGACTGATCACCAAATATTATTATTTTTAATAAGGAATGATGATATTAAATACCATCATTCCTAATTGTTCCCTTGACTGTGGGCCAAAGCGAGAAAGGCAACTGGAGGATCCGATACAGCAGCTCAATACAAATGGTAAGAAGAAGGCCGTTGGACAGACCTCACTTATACTTCCGCAGGTGTCGCCTTCGATAGTGACTGGCCCGTGGCCTTGTCTTTGGTTTCCAAATCACCGTCGTTAGCGAGAGCCACAGCTCCACTCTCGGTCGCCGGCTCCGCAGGAACAGCTTCTTGTACGGCCGTCGGGGGACTAGACGGCGTCGCACTGCTGGGCGCTGGCGCTCTGGTGTGGCGTGGTTTCCGACTTGTCTTGCTGGCTGGGCCCGTTTTACCGGCAAGGCGATCGGGCCATCGGCCCTCGCAAAAGCGTCGAGTCGTTTCCAGCAGCGGCTTCCACTCCGACGCGCCACAGACCTCGAGGGATAGATCTTCGTTCAGCAGCATCGCTCGGATCTTCGGCGACATCTCCGCCATGGGTTGGACCGTTGGGAAGTCGGTTGGCTCACCGTTATCAAACGACGCCGGGAACTCGATGGCGCCGATGACAAACAGACACACGACAGGAAACTCAGCCAGCAGGACGAGTTCATGGAGCGCGGCGTCTGGTAACACGGCAGCCAATCGAGCACGCGACTGCGTGACGTCGACGTAGTTCACGTACGCCTTGCCCAGCTCCTTGACCAACGTGTCGCGTGGATCGTCTGGCTGCGTGACCTCCACTTCGTTTGTCAAGTCCACGGTTCCATTGGCAGCCGCAGTGGATGACTCGTGCTCGTCCTGCTTTGCACGATACCGTTGAAGTTGGTCAACGAAATCTCCGCAGACAAAGTCCTTCAGTCGCGGTAGCTGCACGACCCCACGAGCGTGGAAAACAACCGCGAGCATCTCGCTGATCGCGTCGTGTTCTTCCTTGCACGCCAACACCCAGGATCCGATCTCCTTGATTCTCGCGTATGCGTGGCTTTCCTTCAGTAGCCCCACGTAGTACCGGAGGTACTTGAGTCGACACAGGTCGAACTTGATCTGGCGCTGGTTGAGCTCTTCAAACTTCTTCGACGTTGGCACATGCTCGCTGAGCCAAATGGCAACCACTTGAGGCCGGCGCTTGTCGAACAATGCGTGCATCTCCTTCACGGCCGACTCTGCGGGACTGCCACCGTCGTTCTTCTTCTTTTTCTTCCTCTCTTCCAGTATCGAAACACACGCTGTTGGTGAGGTCTTCGCCACAGCGTCGGGGAGCGGGCAGTCGGCTATGGCAGCCAGCTGACGCACGATGTCGTGGAAGTGGTACATCGCTCGTGCAACTGCGTGTCTTGACGGGTGGAAATAACGGTCCTCATCCGAAATGGACTCTAGCGCGTCGATCACGTTGTAGAACAGCCACGCTCTGGCCAAGCACAGATAGTCGGTGCTGATGCTAGCCTCTCCCGAAGAATCTGCTAGGGATAGAATTGCGGCCACGTCCTCCTTGCCAACTTTCACGACTTCATCCTCCGTCGACTTGTCGCCGTCATCCTCCATCTTCTCGTCCTCGTCTTCCTCTTCCTCGTCAGCGGCTTCTTCAAAGTAATAGTCGCACGCCAACGTGAGCTGCTCCACAGTGGCCGATTCGTTGAGAATCAACTCCAGGCGCATCGCCTGCAACTGATAAAACGCGTGGACGATCGACTTGTCCATCTTTCCTTTCTCGTG
This sequence comes from Pythium sukuiense, assembly GCA_023334995.1. Lineage (NCBI taxonomy): Eukaryota > Oomycota > Peronosporomycetes > Pythiales > Pythiaceae > Pythium > Pythium sukuiense. The sequence goes on along the minus strand of JAADVL010000546.1, from coordinate 17,955 downwards.
CTCTTCCTCAGCAGCAGCAAAGCAAGCCATGATCGCTCTTGTTGTCTCCATCTCCTTCTTCTTCTTAGCCCCCACATTCTCCTCAAGCCTTGGTTGTGGTTGGCTGCGTTCGTGCTCGAGCCACACTCTCTTCTTTAACACCTTGCCGATCATGTAATGGAGTCGAAACCGCACGTCGTGGGCGTCGAGATCGTACTCTTGGCTTGAACGCAATCCTTCTTCAAACTTCTTGTGCACAGCGTCTAGAATCTGGCCGTACAACTCGATGAGGAATTTCGGAGGCGCGAAGGAAGTGTTGCCATTCATGCGACGACGCACTGATGAGAACTCCTGAAGGTAGTTGTAGAGAAGTAGTCCGCTTTCCTCGCAGCATTCCACGGCCGTATTCTTTAGCTCAGTCTGGTCATGCTCAGCACGCTCGTAAGGGGACTTGGAAACCGATGCTTCATTGTCAACAGCGTTCGTCGCCACTTGCGCTCTTGCCAAAGCCGCTGACATTTCGAAGCAACGCTGTGCGAACTCGACCACTTGCGACAGGTACGTCGCCGCGAACTCTTCCATTCGATAGCCGACAGCGACTTGATCACTGGATTCAGCGAGTGCCCCATCAGCCTCAGCATTGTCGCCCAGCATGACTCGGAATTCGTCTTTTTGAGACGTACCCTCCCGCTCTTGCCACTCCTTCATGGTTTCAAATAGGGAGGTTTCGAGAGCATAATCTCGGAAAGATGGCGCCGATACGCTGGGCTCGATCTCACTGGATCTTGGAGCATGTACCATGCTTGCCAGCGCCAAGATCGCCTCACCCATACGAACTTGATTCAGTAGCAGTGCGCACGCGTCGCTTGCAACTTGATACAACTCCTTGAGCGCCTTGCCGAGGCGTGTCCACGACTTGATGCGACCGGGGCGGTAGTAGTGGACGTCTTTCATCAGGAAGGCAACACGCTCTTTGATTCGGCGCTCCATCTCCATCAGCTCCGTGAGGTTGCTCCGACGACGCACGCGCTGTAAAATGAAATTCTCGCCGAGGAGAAACCACACGTTTTCCAAACACTCGTCGTCTTGCGAGCTGGATACCACAGAGTCCGCGACTGGAATATCAGCGTCCCAGGATATCACGCTAAGAGGTCTCGTGAACTGAAGCAACGCATCGGACGGCTGCACCGGAGACGGACGTGACTCGTTGTCCATGTCGATGGCACGGCGAAGAGCGAAGAGAATCTTCAAGTTGTCTTTCTTCTGTGCATTGTTGCGCGGGGATCGTCGGAGCATCATCGGGATCGCAAATCGAGCCAACTGGACAGCCTTTTCAACGGAGACATCCTCCAGTTGTGTGGAGACGTCAGCCTTGTGGTCCGCACAGTCTGTGGATATGTGGACATCGTAGAGACACCGAAAACACTGGGCAAGGATGTTGTCGAAGCTGTCAGTAGTATCGTCAGCAGCATCGTCAGCAGCATCATCGTCGTTTCCCTCGGCTTCGACCACTTCTTCACCTTCTTTCTCGTTGCCGTTTGCATCTTGAACACTGCCACGCGCCGAATTCAGGGAGTTGGTCTTCTTTGGTCGATTGGCACAGTCCGCTCGATGGTGAGAGAGGTAGTCCACAGCAACAGCCACGAACGAGCTTCCATCTTTGCCTCCAACGTCGACACTCTTCGAACCACACAACTCGTGTTGGCCCAAGCGCTCATGGAGCAACTCGACAAGCGCAACAAGGTCTTTCATTGAGTGCTCGCTCTTCTCAGACCCACGCGACGACGCGACGAACAAGTGGAGGAAGAGCAGAGCGCCAGTCGCCACGATCTTTCTTCCAATTTTGTCGCTCTCTTGACGTCGCCCCAGAGTTTCTTCTTCTTCCTTGAGTAGCACGCAGAAGATCTCCATGAGGGCTTTAATATCGGAGTGATGGAGAATGTTCGCGAGAAGGAGCTCGATTCCCGTCACCATGTGCGCGATTGCGCCTTGAATAAACGGCCTCACACGGTCTCGTCGCGCTGACGGCTTCCTCTTCGATTTGTTCGAACCGCTTGTGTTGAGCGACAAGTCTAATAATCGCTGAAGATCAGGAGCTGGGAGCGAGCGAATGGTGCGGAAGGACTTGAAGACCACATACAAAAGATGTTCACGCAACTTGTCCCTTTCGTCTGCGGCAACGGCAGTCGCTTCCTCGCCACAAAGGTGATCTTCCACGTCGCAGACAACGACCAAGACGTCTCGAGGCGAGTCAAATAGCAGCACTATCGACGAATCAAGCAGCTTCGACATCCCCATCACCGCCGCTCTTCTCGTCCACGAGCACACCGTCGCGTCAGTGTTTGCATCAGCAGATATGATCGACGCCAGTCGGTCCACCGTGAGCTTGATCGCCTGAATCGTCGTGGAAATCTTCTCGCGCTTCATCTGCCGCTGATGTTCGCCTCTACCAGTCTTTGACAGCGCCTCCCTTCCAGTCGCACTCAGTGATACCAGCAATTGATCCAGCAGGACTAGCAAGATCAGGATCTTCTTCGAGCACGGTGCGGTCGACGACTGCTCGACAGTTTGCAGTAACAACTCGAGCAGATTGTGCTCCTCTGAGCCGTTGTCCTCGGCGCCGTCGCGAGACTTCGCGTCCCTTTCTGACGCAGCGAAGTCTTCGAGAAGGTCATCGATGCGGGAAGTTTGGCCGTCGGCAGGGAAGAAATGAGCCAATAGCCGCGTTTGCGTTTCGTCAAAATACGCGACGGTGGCCATCTCCTTTGCTTCCGAGCGTACGTCGGAGTATTGGAGACTGGCGATCTTGAGGTCCACACTTGATGCGGAGATTTCCACAGGCTGATGCAAATTCACGAGATGAACGACTACCGGCACTTCGGACGCGCCCAATTCTTGCTTGCACTTGGTAAAGTAGTCCTTCGCATCGTTGATTTCGCCACGGTATTCGTTGATAACGCCGCAAAACCAGAGGAGCCGTGCCAACAACCGCAGACTTGCAACGTCCGTGATGCCCGCGCCAAGGTTCTCTGCCCAACACAAGTCGAAGAGAAGACGTTGAGCTTCTTCTTGCATGCCATCAAGTTGAGCCATGACAGATCCACTTAATTTCCGAGCTCGAGTCGGCCCTCGTTGCGGCGTGTGCTGGACGATCTCATCGAAGTGTAGTTCGAGCAGGAACAGCCGCGTCTCTGGTGTGAACCCGTAGCGTGGCTGACGACTCAATGCAACTTGGCTTGGCAAGACACCCTTCTGCCCTGGGGTGGATTTGTCCAGAGGCTCCAGGCGACCTGCCACAGCCTTTTCAGCCCACAATACCACCGGGTGGATCGATCCTTTCTCGCTTGACGCTTCAAGCTTCCGCTCAGCCCACTGGCCGGACCGATTGAGGTACCCACGAAGCAAGCTGAGGACATCGTCGCCCGCTGCTGTAGCCATGGTTTGTTCCACGAACACCGAGATTTCCTCGCGGTCGATCACCCGCGTTGCATCGGCAGATCCCGCGGTATTGCTCGCCTCGGATTCACGTTCAGCACTTGCTTCTGCATTCCCTTCGGCGACAGCACGAGGAAAGACGTCTTCAAACACGTGAAGCTCCGTTCCGTCAATCGTCTCGAGCACGACAGCACCTTGTCTAACTCGAAACAACACATCTCGGGTCTTGCCATCTACTCGTTCATCGCCTTCTGCATCTGTTGGAACAAATGCTTGCAGTCGGAAAGCCAGGTTGTTTTCACGCGCTTGCTTGGCTGCCAGTTCATGCTCTTCGCGCAGTTTTTCTTCGTGGCGGCGAGATTTTCGCCGGGAAGTCTGCCGAGGGTCCTCGTCCTCGTGCTGCTCCTCGTCCTCTTGGTCAACTTCAATCGGCTCAACCGACGTGCCGTGCGTGTTTTCTTCATGGACATCCTCAGTTAGATTGACATCGACTTGTTCTTCCGTGACGGCCGAAGTTGGCAGAGGTTCGTCCACGACGATCTGGTTGGCTTCCGCCTCGGAAGGAGCTGGCGCCGGCTCGGGTTCTTCAGAGAAATCCACGCTCACGCGCACATTTCGCAGCTTGCTGTCCGTTTGCTCGCTGAGTACTTCTTGATAGGCTTCGAGAAGCAGTTTGCCGAGGCTCAACCAAGAGCTCTGCTGCAAGAGATACGTGAGCGGGGCACGACTACTCGTACGCTGGGCTTCATCCCGCGACGCTTGTGTCAAAAGCTTGCGCTTCTTCGTGCTGGTTACCGAAGCCTCCATCGCCATCGACTTCCGTTTCAAAGGCTGCGATCTCTTCACCGAACGCGACGCCTTCAGCACACGGAAATCCGGATCGACGGCCTCGTCCATCGCACTCAGGGGCCCGTCACCCTCCGCCGCATCCGGATCGTACTCGACAAGATACTGCGCAACGCGATTGTAGGCCGCGTCGTCGCCAATAGCGTGCAGTACGTCGCACAGTGAATGGATCAGCGGCCAGAACTGCGCGTCCACTTGGAATCCCGACTCGAACGCCTGTCGTGCGAGCCAAAGTCTGCGAGTCAGGCAGACGATACTGCGTCAGTATGAGTAACTCATCCATAGACAGCTATACTACGACGTACTGCCCAGTCGCTAAGGCGGCTTTACCCATCTGATACCACACCAGCACGTCCGTGGCGTCCAGCGCCAGCGCCTGAGGTCATTCAAACACGACGTTTGACTCAGCCCCATATTCCCGACCAGCCTCTAGTAGTCGCAGCTAACACACCTCTGAGAAGTACTTGACGGCGGCGTCGTGGTCCTGCAGCTCCGCTTCCAGCGTCGCGAGGTTCTTGGCACACAGATACCGCACACGCGGACTCAGACCCAACGAACTCTGCGCGGTCACCAAGCCATTTCCAGTCAGAACACTCCACAACCGACCCACACACATACGCACACGACCTTCGTACCTCCAGTAGTTGCGTGTAGATCGCCTTCGCTTCGTCGTTCTGGCCACAACAATAGAGACATCAGCGAGGTAAATGACGGTCTCTCCGCTGGCTGCTTTCGCACCTTGCGCTGCTGCTGGCGACGCAGCGCGCGCTCATACAGAGCCGCATTACGAGCCTCCTGGGCCTCCTCCGTCGCCACGTCACGCGCGCGCTCGGGCGCAGTGCGCGGCGCCACGGCGTTCAGCGCCGCCCACGACGCCATCGCCTCTTGGTGGTTCAATGGCAACTGAGGTAATCCGACCACCAACAAGTCTTGTTTTATCCAATCAAATTGGATTTCTTTGTATTTCAGCCAATAAAATTCATACAATTGACGAGACCACCACGCTGACGGCATATTGCCCTCATGGCGGCATTCCGCGGCGTGAATGGCTGCCGACGCTAGGGCTCCTCGCCATGAATCCAACGTGTCTATACAGCATATTCGTGGTACTGTCGTGTGGGTGTATCTGACCGTGAAAATTTGAGTGACGTCGGCCTATTTCTGTCGTGTTTTCGGCTCCTGTGGACCGAGTTGGAATCCTCTGGAAAGTGATCTCTTCGCAGCGATGGGCGACGCCTCGAGCTCCGCGGAGCTGCGTATCCTCACTCGCCTGGGACTCGCGCGCCTTGCGATTGTCGATCAGCTCGTGCTCGTGCTGAAACGCTTCCGTTCGGCGCAATTGCGGGACCTGGAGGATGCCCTCAATGCCCTTCCGGAGACCGTGCGCAGCCACATTGAAGCGCATTTCGACCGCAAGCTCGACGTCAAGGACGAGCTGGAGCGGTATGTCCAGGACCTCCTCAAGGCCACGCATCTGATGCGGCATCTCGGCATCGAGGGCGACCTGCAACGCGACGTTGTCGTGCTGTTCGGGGCGTTGGGCGACGGCGGCGACCGCTGGTACCTCATCAAGATCCTGCAGACGCTCGGAGTCAAACTCACGCGCGTGCTGTGCGAGGTCTGTCAGCATCTCTCACACATCACACTGCAACAAGACTTCTATCGGGTCTTCAGCGCCTCTGACAGCGGGCTCATGGATATCAAGGTGTGGATGCATTGGCTCGAGAGTCTCCACGTGACGCCCTCTTTCGACAGGGCGCTCCAGTTCCTCACCAAATGCGCCATGGAACGCTGTCTAGCGGTTTGGCTCAAGCTCCTAGGGCCTGTGGTATCTACGACCCGAGTTCTGCTGATCGAGAGGCTCGTGGCGCTGAACGACGGCTCCTTGCTCAAACAGATCGCTCGGTTCCACGACGTCACGGGCCTCCCAGTCACCGAGCTTCTCGAACTTTGCCCAAACTTCCAGGCTCTATTGTCCATGCTGCTGACAGAGTTCCCGATGGCGACGACGCTCACTCTGTTTGCCAAGTTCAACGACGATCGCCTCATTGCAAGCGTGGACAAGGCGTTGACGCTGCTGGGCAAAGGCGACGTGGTACGACTTGTCGATACTCTCGCGACACAGGAAAGCTCGCGCACGATTCAAGCGTTCTTCATCCCGCTGGTCGAGTACGAGAGGCGAGGAGCGATCGTGTCGCTGTTCCTCACGCTGACGAAGCCAAGCCAAGTGAGGCTTCTGGACTTACTCGTGCGAGCAGACGACACCACGGAAGACTCTGACTTTACTCACAACGCCACAGTCTTCACATTCCTCCTGGACGGCGGTCTACACTCCATCGACGACGTTCTTCACAAGCTATGGTCGATGCCGAACAGCAGTTCTGCTGGTGTTGTCAAGGCAATGAAGCACTACACAAGCGAGGAGCTCGTTCTTCTCACCGAAGGGATCGAGGTACTATCCCACCCTTCTTGTCTTCATGCCTTCTTCCGACTGTTCGAGGCTCTTCAACCCAAGCAGCGAACGGTACTCGTGGATTGGGTACTCGACGTCCCAGGAGAAGACTCACTACGGCTATACGAGGTTCTGTTTGCTCTGTACGGGTCGTCACAAGCCACGAAGGCTGCAAGCGTGCTCCAAATGGCTGCGAGTCTCAAGAAATCCCACAAAAACGTACTCTGCTCGCAGCTTCTGCGCACGGTGAGCGCCGCTGACAGCGAGAAGGCTGCCATTGAAGACATGAACCTCCGCATCGTGTTCTTCTTGTGCGATGGCGACCCAACACGGCGACACGAAGCTGTCAGACTTCTTGCTGCGATTGATGCAGACGCGTACGACACGCTGTTGTATCTGCTGCAGACTCAACGCGTCTCAGAACAAGTCGCGCTCACGAAGCTCATGCTAAGCCTCTCCAGTAGTGCCAACGGGCGGCTACTTGCCAAGATTCGAGCGCTGAGTGGCGAGACGCTGGACGAGTTCTTCCAGCTGCTTCTGCTCATCCCGAAGGTCGAGTATAAGATGCTCTCCCGCTTGCTCGTCTCCCGCGAAGTGAGCATCGCCCAGTTTCAGGACCTTGTGCACATTGCTGCGAACATGATGAACCAAGCTGCGAGCCGAGAGATGGTGACCTTCGCAGCGGAGCTACCCGTCCATTACCGGAATGTGTTCTTCGCGATCATGGCACAGAGCGGCACGTCCGAGCGAGGAGTGCTCATGCGTATCGTCGCGTGCTCCACGCGACTCGCGCCGGACATTCTTCACTTGTTTGTGGAGCTGCTGATACGGATCCCCTGGGAAACGCGCTCGGCGCTAGTCGAGCAATTGCGGGCGCTGGAAGAGGCGCCGCATATCCAGACCTACGTGCTCGTTCTCCGTGAGTTTCAGGATGACGCATGCCTGCCACGGCTTATTCACCTGCTCAATCTGCTCCCTTTGGCAGTACGGATCGCCCTCGTGCCTCTCTTTGGCCAGATCCAATCTGTTCCCGAGCGTGTCCAGACGCTAGACAAGCTGAATGCGATGCCCAAGGACAGAATGCCCGACTACTGTTGCACGCTGTGTGATGCTGCATGTCTTCCGTTCATCAGCGGAGCCTTCTTGCGAGTCTTCGGATACCTGAACCCCGAGTTCCAGACAGGGATGCTGCATTTGCTGACGTGGAAGACGTGCTGGGTATTCGTCGAAGTACTCTCCGATGCTATCAGCTCCCGAGATCCGTCAATACCTGACGAAGTTGCCGGGCCGAGTGGCAATAGCGCGCTCGTGAACGGGCTGGCGGCTTCTCTCACCCTCCTCAAGAGAGAGGACGACTGCATTCTACTCGGCGACGTGATGGAGGACGCAATGGGGAACGCCATTCGCCTCGAGGAGTTGATCGTCGTGTTTGCGCACTTTCGAGACTATGACCGACTGCTTGTTTTCCTCAAGTACGTCGCCCATTTGACGACTTGTGCTCGATCGACGCTGTTTTTCCGAGTACTTTCGCGCTTTCAAGCGACGTCGTTTCTCTTTGATATGTGCCACGTGCTCGACTTGGACGACGCGTTGTTTGCGCTCAAGCGTCTCGATCGCATGTGGCAGCGAAATCCAGAGAGCGTGGACGGATTGCTCACGACGATGGCCCAGACGAGCGATGCGATCGACGCGCGAGACGAGTTTTGCCACCTCGTGCTCGGCTATCGAGAGAGGGCACCGATGAATGCTCCTGATCCTCATAGAGGCGATCGATCTGTGGCACCACGTGCTAACGATTCACCAGATTCAACGACGCACAAGCTTGACGGAGTGGAAGATCGGTCGTGGAAATGGGATGAAGTGGAGAACGTCATCGATCCTGATAGGTTGTCTGCTGTGTCCGTTCGCCCACTCCCTCTCGACAAGCAGCTCCAGCGTGTTCATGACAAGCGAGAAGACGCACGAAGGCGACGTCGACGACGCAATTGGCGTGAATGGAACAATGCTGATTGGGAAGACGCGCTGGTGCTTCCAATGGACCTGATTGCCACGAAAGCGCACGGGTCTGAAGTGGTATTTCAATCTTCGGAGAATCCTAACGAGCCCACGAGCGAGCCGCTCGCGATAGTAGCCTCACCTGAAATGCTGCCGGAGGATTTGGATGGTGCTGAGACGCCTAGTGTACTTGAGTCTCATCCTCCCGCCTCTGGAGCTGAGGAGAGCCATCCACGTTTGGAAAACCTCCCGTCTTCTGAGGCCTCTGCTACTGGGGTCGTCCTTCCTCCCATCAGGCTAACGCCTCAAACAGTCGATCGACCTCATTCAGGCGACAGACATCTCAGCGTGCAGTCTTCTCTGTCAAGCCGAGTGCTGAACCGATCTGAGTCAGCACCAACTACACTCCACGGCCCAATGCTGAGCCGCTCAAAAGTGTACCGTGGACTCCACGCAGCTCTTGACCTCGAGTCATCCGACGAGCACCACGTGGCACGCGACCGTGGCCTCAGCATCTTCCACAAGCAGTGCGAGTACGTGAACGAGCACGGTCCGTCACGTATCCGTTTCTCGAAATCGGAGAAAGGCCGCGCCAAAGTGAACGCTGCGAGGATCCAGCACTCAATCGGACGTCGAGATTGCAACGACAGAACGCCGTCAAAATCCTCCCTCCTACGCAATGAGCGTCGCACAATCGAGCTAGCCACGACAGCTCTTGCTAACGGCGAGCACACCCGCAGTCAGAACCACGACGTCGGGTGGATCCGCAAGAGCACCTTCAACAAAGGATCTGCCTGATTAGCTTAGCCCCAATCGAACTAGTATCCACCCAATGTTCTACATACGGTCTCAGATGAATATGTGGCACACTTTGTAGACCAGTCTTTACAGAATTGAGGTTGAACCTAGCTGTCAGACGACTACGGGCTCCACATTGAAGACTCTGACTGCAGTTTTGTAGAGTAGCATGTACCATATGTCATACGGCAGTTGAGAAGTGTAATTTTCAATAGAATTCTTGAGCCAGCCAGAGGTTGAACCTAGCAGATAGATTCTTCATTGAGAAGCTGGAGTCGGACCAGAGAATGGAACCACGACCAGCGACGCGCTGCCAGCCACGACGCGCTGCCGGCCCCATATGCAGGCCATCATCGTGGCTTGTGGTAGTGCTGTTGATGTGTTGCTGTGCTGCGACGGTCAGCGCTCTTCATAGCGAAGATCCGACGCTGGTGATCGACGCGAAGACGGATCTCAAGAAGCTCTTTGAGGTGCGTTGCATCTCTCATCGAGAGCCTGAAGCGCCAGGAACTGACAATGAACGATGGATATGTATGCGTATAGTGCTCTCGCCAGCGTCCTGTGGGCTCGTTCAACGAATACTACGTGGTCTGCTCGCTGAAGAGCGCCATCGCGCAGCCGCTGAAGCTCCTGCGGCTCCAGAACGTGGCCATCCACGGCTCGGATCTCATCGCGGATGCCTCCTACGTCCACGTTGAAGTGGCTATCACGCTGAATGCATCAGCCCCCGCGAATACGAGCATTGAGTTTGAGAAAGCAGCGATCCACACGAGCGCCGTGACGCTCCAGGCCTCCCACGTGGTCGTCGACGCCACTTCAACGGTGAACACGACGGCGTTTGGACTCAAGTTCGGGCCTGGGTACAACTCCTGGTTCAACATGGGCAGCTCGTACGGAGGCTTAGGCGGCGCGGCCTTCGGTGGCCTGCTGCATCGCAAGTGCGAGGACCTACCAGCGCTCAATTTCTTCAGAGCTATCGGCTCTGTGGATGGCGACGTCGGCAACTTCCAAGGCTATGGAAGCGGCGGCGGCACGGACACTGCGCGTGGAGGAGGGCGTATTGAGATCGTGGCGACGCAGCGACTTGTGTTCAATGGCTCGCTGCTAGCCAACGGCGGATCGGCAGACAAGACGTCGTCGGAAAGCGCCGGCTCCGGTGCGTGTACCTGATCTCCTATCTAACATCGTGGGATTTACTGATCAACTATTATATTTCGTTGTGGGAAAAGGTGGCACTGTACTGGTCAACGCTGGTCATATCACGGGCTCTGGAACGATTCAAGCCAACGGAGGCGAGCCAGCACCTTACATTGAGGCGAATGATGTTGGTGGCGGTGGTGGTGGCGGCGGTGGGAGGGTGATGCTGCGCTTCACGACGCTTGACGAGCTTAACGCGACTCAACTACAAGCCTACGGTGGTGGCGTTGTGGACAAACCCATCTCCAACTCGTTGACGGCTCTTCAATGGTGTCAGCTCGGTGGCGATGGATCGATACTAAAAGTACAAGTGGCTACGACAGGAGATGGTTTCAGTGAGGCGGTCACGTCACTGGTGGGCAATTTGGTGGTCAAAGGCCGACGAGTCGAGCACGGCGTGCCGTCCAAGTTAGTTCCGATCTACGGCTGCACGCCGCTATTCTTCGAGACGTCACGTGGCGACAGGTTCGTTCCAGAGTACGTGGCCCAACTATTCGTCATGGGTGGTGCGTCGGTGTGCACGAGCTACTTCGTGTTACAGCCAAACGTGACCTCGACAAACAGCTCCATCGTCGTAAGTACATTGTGTCGCGCGCTGCCTTGTGTCATTAATCTGACCGAGAGTGGTGTAGGTTGAATCTGGCTCCAGCGTGCACACATTAGATCGAAACCGCAGTGTCACGATCGGAGCAACCCACGTTTCGCTTCAGGTATGCTAACTTGAGGCCATTGACGAGTTACATGTTTCTCTGATCCGAAACGTACCCTTATCGTAGAGTTACGTCGGCCCGGCTTCTCAATCCGTTCACGACACCTTCACATTCTTGCTGTCCGGTGGAGAGATCGCCATCTCAAACGCTCAGGTGCTCGCCGATCAGCTGATTGTCAGTGCGACGTCCAGTGTTATCATCGACAAGTTCTCGGTGATCAAATTCCTGCGATTGGTGTCGCTGACCGCTGAGTCAGCTGACGTGCAAGTGCTCGGCATCCTTGAGCCTGGCACTGAAGATTTCGGTCTCGGTGGACAAGGTGACGAGCCCGTAATCTCTATTTCGGCGAAGCAGAACATCGTTTTCTCGCCGCAGAGTGCTCAAGTTGGCACACTGCGTCTCGAGCTGTATGGCGGGCAAGACACGACGATCGACATGCCGTTCGAAACACCGTTTCTCTCGTTGTTCGCCGAGGCAAGAAATCTCATCGTACCTCGCGTGACAGGCGGATCTCTTCGTGAGTGCAAAGCCATCGACAGCCTCGCAAGCCCCACGACTTGCAAGACGCCGTGGACCCTCGGGCCCCTGGCAACTGCAACATCTCCGTTTTTGCTCAACTTCAGAGCCAAGGAAACATTTACGCTGGGTAACGTGTCGGGTGGATCCATTCTGGCATGCTCAGACGGTGTACTGAGTGTTGAAGGACACGTTACAGCGAATTCCCTCGGTTGCTCAGCGAACTCGGGTCCAGGAGCAAGCGCGATCGCGAGCGGGGCGAGCGGCGGTGCAGGGCATGGCGGGAAAGGTGGAAACGTTGAGCCGGGGAACACTGGAGGTGGCAAAGCGTATGATTTCCCGCCGTCCGAGTTTTGGCCCTACAAACCCAGACACCTGTCTGATGACAAGAGTCCGTGGCCTGTATGGCCCGGAAGCGGAGCTGCTGCCGGCGACGGATCAGGCGGCATAGCAGGTGGCAATGGTGGTGGAGTCGTGTACGTGGGAGCTCGGCAGCTCACGTTTAGCAACCCGTCCGCAACTATCAGCTCAAGAGGAGGCGTCGGATCCAAAGGTGGAGGCGGTGGTGCAGGCGGTGCTATCATGCTCTCTGTTGGACAAATTTTGGGAAGCGGGAGCGTCGACGTCAGCGGAGGTGACTCACTCGCCACGACAGTGCTAGTCAACCAAGATGTAAATGGATCGGCTGCATGGCAGCCGTCATGGAAGATTGAAGATGCCAAACCCGGTGGAGGTGGAGGTGGGGGTGGAATCATTCGCACATTTTTCCATGGCGACGAACCAGGAACCCCCGGAAATGGCGATGATTTCATCCAACATGGCGGCAAGCTAGCTATAAAAGGCGGTAAAGGACTTGGCGGGGAAGACGGTGGAGCAGGAATCATCGCGGCAGTGAATTGCACGACTGGTCGTGGCGGCGGACTCTGCCTCGAGTGTGAGCCTGGATCGTTCAGTCCCGTCAATGAACCCAAATGTCTGCCGTGCGAGCCTGGATCATTTTCAGACAAGAAAGGCCTCGAGACGTGCGCAAAGTGTGCAACCGGCACATTCAATCCGGACTTTGGCAAGAAGGTTTGTGAGTCGTGTGCGCCTGGATCTTTTGCCCATGCAAGTGGTTCGAAAGCATGCGCACCTTGCGCGCCTGGGTCGTTCGCGGACAAAGCCGGAGAATCGTCGTGCCAGCTTTGCCCCACCGGTTCCATCAGCGTCACTGCAGGCGCAACAAAGTGCTCACTGTGCGGTATTGGTGAAACAACGCCCAAGCCAGGCGCGCTTCACTGTGAGACCTGCAGGAACAAACCCGAACACTCAGCTTTCAATGTCCCAGGCAAGTGCACCTACGCGTGTGAGAAAGGGCGCACGGGACTCGACTGCCTCACTCCGTTCGAGCGATTTGTCAAGCCGATCGGTGGGCCGCTCGGCTTTGCGATTCTCGTGCTCAGCCTCATATTGGTTATCTTCGGCTCGTGGGGACTCATCACGTACCGAGGTAATCACGACCAGAAGTTTCAGAAGCGTTTTGCCGAGTACAAGGCTCAAACGCAGCGTGACCAGCTCTCGCTGACGAATTTGACAAAGAACCTCACGCCACGCCTCACCGACCACGATCTTGTCGGCCATGTGACTCGCTTGTACTTCGGCGGAGCCAACCACTTGTTCAGCTCTTGGGTGCTTGATCCGTTTGGAACACCAACGGAATTGAAGGAGTTGATTCGAGACGAGGACGCGTTCGCGTCGTTTGCGACCTCTTGTAACGAGCTCGTTCGGTGGCCTGAGAACGGCGTCGGATGGGAGTGCTGGGTCCACCGACTGCTCATGATCGTCGCTCCTCCATGCGGAACGCTGTTTCTGCGCAAGAGGCAACTGTATCGTGTCGAACGACTCGCCAAGCACGTGACGCAATACACTGGCGGCTTCGTACGTGAGCTTGGCTTCCGTCGTCACGGTGCACAGCTGAAAGTCGGGTTCAGTCCGGACTTTTCACTTGCGTTCTTTGATGTCATCGCACCAAGCGCTGCGTTCGCTTCTGCGACGACGACGCCACCGGGGCGGCCGCGGTATCCAGACAAAGACCATGTCCAGTCGTCATCATCGATGACGAGCCTGATCATCGCAGCTGCTGGTAGCGGGTCATTCTTCCGCCCGTACAACATCGACACAAACGATGCCCTCGTGCGTGCTGTCCCTGCACGTCTGGAGCTCCTCCACCACCAGTTCTGGATCGATTTCGTTGCTGAAATGAACCAGCAACTGCGGCTACTCGAACAACCGTCGTCCTCAGTGGCGCGTCAAATGCGAGCAGGGGAGGCCTTGCGGGGTCTCTTGACGTTTGTATCAGACTTCAACAAGGAGCGGAAGAAGAGCGCCGACGGGATCCGCGTTCGCTTTGGAACTCTCGAGTCTACGTCGCAGTTCACGGCTCTCAAAGAAGCTGACATCGCATCTCGACTGGAAAGCTACGCCATTGAACCGTTCAAGTTTGCATTGCTCGTGACGAGAAGACCGACAACAGGGAGGGACGCCGGGAGCCCGGATGCGTCAGGTCTGCAAATCCACTTGGACGAGACGGCGTCTACTGCATCGTACGAACCGTACGATTCGACGCCCACAGCAGCACTCGCTGAGATCGACGACCCTCGTCCGATCGAGTTCCGGTACTCGTCGATTCGCATGGAAGCCCTCTTTGATCGACCTCGACAGCAATCGGAAGGCGATGAGGCACTGGAGCCGTTGTATCCAACCAAGCTCCGGCGTCGCACTAGTCGTGATGCCTCGACTCTGTCTGAGTTGCTACTGTGCTCACCTCGCTCGGCTTCGTTCTATTGGTTATCGCTTGCCATTCAGCCGATAGCGCCACTGTTCCGCTTGCGGAATCTGTCTCCTCGCGCGCTAAGACTGCTGCCGCTCATGATGCTCGGGCTACTTCTAGTTGACTGCGTCGTCGTCTTTTGGATCCTGATGGAGTTCTACTGCGTCCAAGTGGACGACCCAACCGCCCATGACTCGGGCTGTTCACGCGTACGTGGCCCTGTTGCCATGGGCAAGCAGATGCGTGCGTACTTTTGGGCTGAATTCTACCCGTTTGATTGTGCAGGTTGCGTTCGTTTCGGTTCTCAGCGTTCTCCCTCTCGCTCTCACGGGCGCCCCGCTGCTCGGGATGGTCTTCCTCGCCAGAAAGAGCGTTTTCTATGGCAAATTGGTAAGCTGCCGCCTCAGCTCTCGCATTCTTTGCTGCTTGTATTAAGATATTCGCGGGATGTTGTTGCTACGTAGTTTGCTGTGTGGACTCTCGGCTCCCTCGTCAACCTCGTGGTCGCGTTTGTGTGTGGCCTGGTCTACTTCAACTACGTCCGCGAGAGCATCTTGCTGGTTGTTGGCGCTGGGTTTTTGGTCAAGTTGCTCGAGAAGGAGATCGCTCTGCAGTGCATTGCGCAGTACACAGTTGAGCGTCCGCTGAAGGGATGGCGCGGGCTTCATACCACGAAGGACTGGTACGACGCTGCCTACACGCCGCTGATTCACCATGAGCACTAGAGGCTGTAGCCTTCATTGTATTAATGTTACTGCCCTCGCATGAGTCGTTCCGTACGCTCTCGCTCCACAACCTCTCGCTCTTCGCGCTCGTGTCGCAGTTGTACGAGAAGCTGCTCGCGGCTACTGGCATCTTCCTTGCGGTTGGATTTCCTGTGCTTCTTCTTGGCGTCTCGCCGCCGTCTCCTCGTGTCACTGGCGTCGCTATCGCTTCCATCGAGTGACCCCTTGACTTGTTTGTCGTACGATCTCTTCTTCTCCAAGTCTTTCTCTCGCTGTCTCTTTGCGTGGCGTCGCCGTACGCGCTCATCTTCTTCCTGTTCGTCTTCCTCGTCATCAGCATCGCGTCTCGGACGCATCCCCAACAATGGATCCTGCTGCTCCAGCGCCCTACACACACCAAACGATACGATCAGACAACGCAACTCTTCCCCTCAACAGCTCGTCGTTTCACTCGCACGCACCGCTTGCGCTTCCGGTCCTGTCGTGTGTCCTCAACACCTTCCGTCCTCCTGTCCGTATGGCGTTTCTCACCACTGTGCGCGTACCATGGGAGCTGCGCCTGGTGCCCCAGCGTCTCGCTCCCACGTGCCGCCGCGTTCTTCTTCACCCGCTCGTCGTCTCCGCCTTCCAGCAGCGCCAGCGTGTGCGCCTCCTCTTCCTCTCGGAAGAAGTTGATGTGTTCCTCTCTTTCCTGCGACGTCTGGTCGAGCACTTGCGTGCGTAGCTCTTGCTCCCTACGGGTCTGTTCATCCCGCAGACTCCGCGTCTTCTCGGCATGCCCTCGCTCATCTCTCTCCACTCGCTTCAGGTTCTCACGCCGCCACACATGCCACTTCTTGTGCCCGAGAATCCGCAGTCCGCCGCCGCCCATTTTCCCACCCGTTCTTCATTCGCTCCTCTTCAAATGAGCAGCTCACAACAATAACCTACTGATATAACACCAAACCCTTTCCATAGCAACATCAAAACAAGGGACGATTCCCTTGTTTCGAGTGTTGCTCTTATCTCAGTATACGACCGCTTGCGTTCGGAGCTCTTCACTTGACCCACACGCCGTTTGCACGCGCCGCCGCCTGTCCGCCTCTACTGATCCTCTCGGTTGACATCCACGCCGACTCGACCTCCGGCTCAGTTTCCGACTGCGCGTCTCCGTCTCCGATCACAGCCATGAGCCGCGCCATGCTGCGCTCGGCGGCGCTGCTGCGGCCGCTGTCGCTGTCGCTCTCCATGTCCATGACGGCGTCGCGTCCGGCGTCGCGCCTGTCCGCGTGGACGCCCCGCCACTCGCGGTTCGCGGCCTTTCCGTCGCATCGCGCCGCGCTGTTCTCGTCACTGACCCACAGCCACGACGGCGGCGACGACGGTGGCAAGCCGCCGCTTGTAGACAAGGACGACAAGGACCCAAAGGAGAAGAAAGAGAGCCGCTTCCAGGAGATCAAGCGCCTGCTGCAGCTGTACTCGCCCGAGAAGAAGCCGCTCGGCGTGTCACTCACGGCGCTCGCCATCTCCACGTCCGTGACCATGGCCGTGCCCTTCGGCATGGGCCGCATCATCGATGTCGTCACGGCGGCTGACAGCGCCACGCAGTTACCCACAGTCGCCGGTGCCCTCGCCGGTCTGTTTGTGGTCGGTGCCATTTCGAATGTCATCCGTGTGGACGTGACCAACATGATCGGCGAGCGCATCACCAACCGCCTGCGCCAGGACACGTACGCGTCGATCATGAAGCAGGACCTTGGATTCTTCGACGCGTCGCGCACTGGTGAGCTCATCAACCGACTCAGTGCCGACACGACGCTGATCGGCAAGGTGCTGAGCGACAACGTCGCCGGTGGATTGCGCAGCATGGGCCAGGCCGTGGGCAGCATGACGATGCTGTTCGTAACGTGTCCCAAGCTCGGTCTTATCATGGTCAGTATCGTGCCGCCCATTGCAATTGGTGCGGTGTCGTACGGCCGCTTCGTCAAGAAGCTCACTAGCCAGGTGCAGACGCGACTGAGTGAGGCCACGGAGATCGCGGAAGAGAAGCTTTCCAACATCCGTGTCGTACGGTGGTTCGCCAAGGAAGACCACGAGATTGAAGTGCACCGTCAGAAGGTCGACGAGGTGCTGGGACTGGCCCGCAAGCGCTCGCTCGCGGGTGCCACGTTCTTCGGCGGCGTGGACCTGTCGGTCAAGATGAGCATGCTCGCCGTGCTGGGCTACGGAGGCCAAATGGTCGCCGACGGCGCGCTCACCACCGGAGAGCTCACGTCGTTCCTCATGTACACGCTTTACGTGGGCTTCTCGTTCGCTGGCTTGTCGTCGTTCTACTCGGATCTGATGAAGGGCATCGGTGCTTCCTCGCGCATCTTTGAGCTGCTCGCTCGGGAGCCCAAGATTCGCTCGCTGGAGCAGTGGGCGAGCCTGCCTTCGCCCATCACGGGCCGCATCCAGTTCGAAGTCGTGCACTTCCGGTATCCGACGCGTCCCGACTCGGAGATCTTCCGTGGT
>JAADVL010000545.1:0-21919 GCA_023334995.1 Pythium sukuiense | reverse complement strand
CGCGCCGTGGTGCAGAACCTGCCGATGGCACAGGCCAACGAGGGCATCCAAATGGTGGACCAGGGCAAGGCTCGGTACCGTGTCGTGCTCAACAACTAAACTAAATATTACGCTGCCTATCGATCTGTGTTTGATGTGTTGTGTTGTTGCTTCCGAGCCACTGTTGCGCTACAGGAGCATAATGGACTCCAGTTGTGTCTCAATAACCAGAAAGCACGGCATACTCGACGGATACTGTATTCCTGGTGGTGTTAGTAGACAGAATCCGGATCGCCGAAGCAGAGGCAGTAAGCAGTCTGTGTGCTAGCGTCTGTCCTACCGGTCATACAATCCTCGACACCTTCAACGAGGACTGGAGGCGTTAGCGCCGCCGCCCGTCCATCGAAACCGTGTGTGTGTCTGTGTCAGGGCGGCGTGGACTGGCGACTCGAACACGCACAAGCAGTATACACTGCTTGGGGTCGAGCTCTCACTTGGTCACACGTCGTACAGTATCCATGGCGACGGACGGCGCGTGAAAGCGAAGCCGCGAGCAGAGACGGAGTCATCGATGACAGAGTGATCAACCGACTTCCCCCTTGATCAGAACGACGGCGCGATAGCAGACAGGAGCGTGAACCCATTGCCTCTCCACGCGTCGCAGATCCATTCCAATCAAGCCAACAAAAATCATCACACAACGTCAAACGCCGCTCTTTTAGCTCCGAGCCCACAAGAGCCAACGCGACATTGTGATTCAGTTGCAATCCTCTATGAATACATATTTAGTTCATC
Source organism: Pythium sukuiense (assembly GCA_023334995.1). NCBI lineage: Eukaryota > Oomycota > Peronosporomycetes > Pythiales > Pythiaceae > Pythium > Pythium sukuiense. Next base: position 21,145 of record JAADVL010000545.1, on the reverse strand, counting down.
TTTTTTGTCTTATTTGTTCATTTTAGTATCATCTCCAAGCCTGTATAAAGCCATACAACATGGTATCGGATGGTATCAATTCGTGCGTCTCAGTGCGTTGCAATTGCACGACAACGACGTGGCGACACTGAGAGCATGCATTCTTCAAGTGGAGATGAGTTTTGGTCGTCGTGTTGTCGTCAATAAGAGATCCCAAGATCCATCTGTTGTGAGCTCGTGGGCTACAAGCCCACAAAATCGCGACATCCAGAGTCACAAAGGGCGGACCTCCGGACGTTTGTGACTTTGTCCGATCCATTTCCGAGACACAGTGCGAATTGGCCGATTGGCCGATGGGTTCAGAGGTCTGAATACAAAGCGTGAACGTGTGGGTCTCGTGTTTGGAACCCATCCTGTCACATGCCGAAGGTGATGCTGGGTGTGCACCGAAGTGAACTGCGATCTGAACTCTTCGTGAGAGGAGTCGACGAGTAGTCAGTCAGAGGCGCGACGGCGGTCCGTGCGTGTGCTAATGAGGCGGCGTTTGTGGCCTGCTCGAGCCATCGAGTTTCTCGCGCAGCGACCTGTCGCGTGGAGTGGAGCCGACACGACGACAAGATACAAACGCAGATCTACGAGCTTCAGTCTCGCATTTGCCACGCCGTGTCCAGTCCACACACATTGAGCGACCCGATGTGCTCGGTGCTGCCTCTGACTTGTACTATGTCCACCCACTCGGACGACGCCTGGAGCCGCACCATTCGATACGACTACTACTCCACGCTGCCCATGAGCTCCCAGCCATCGATGGCAACGACGTCCATGGCGATGCCTGCCACGACCACGTACATGGCGCAACGCCAACAACCGATCCACCACACGTACCCGCCGCAGTACGAGCCGCACCAGTTTGCGGCGTATCCGCAGTCGCAGTACTACTCGGCACCGCCGCCACTTCAGTTCCGTGTCCACGCACCGCCGACGGCTGCGCCGTTCGGTGACGCTCACGCGCTGCCTTTGGGAGACTCGGACTTCGACGACATGCGTATGCTTCAGGAGATGCTGCTCACGCCCCACCCTCGCGATGACGAGGCGCGTGGCTCTACCAACCGTGTGATCGACGTTCTTACACGATCGACGTCCATGCCGATCACGGAGTACTCGCAACCGTCCACGCCGCACTCGGAGATCTCTTCGTGCGACAGCTACGTCGCGACCAAGTCCAACCCACGCTCGCCTCGTGCTTCACTCCACCGATCCAACAAGAACCGCAAGGTCGCGATGACTCGAATCTGCCGCGTGCCCGACTGTACAAAGGGAATCCGATCACGAGGCCTGTGCAAGGCCCACGGTGGTGGACGGCGGTGCCAGACGCCGGGCTGCGCGATCTCGGACCAGGGCGGAGGCCACTGTATCGCCCACGGCGGCGGCAAGCGCTGCACGACCGCGGGATGTGACAAGTCCGCTCAGTTCAAGGGCTTGTGCAAAGTCCACGGCGGCTCCCGCCAGTGCCGCGTTGCGGACTGCCAGAAGAACGGTCAGATCAAGGGCATGTGCCGCCTCCACTACACGTTGTCGTCGGCCAATGGAGACGGCGATGACGCATGAGCTCTCAGTTCGAATAGGGATTTGAGAGCTCGCACCACCCCAATTATTAGAGTATTTACAAGGGAAGGCACCAACCGTATAAGTGCCCGAGCCTGCATCCCAAGCCATGAGAAGATATCCATAGAAGACTGTCAAAGTCGCCCACCATCCAAAATAGACGCTGCATATTGTACCACTTCAATTCAAACCCTCATCATTTCTTCACTCGAGGGCGATTAGTACGTTGAGAGACCGAGAAAGCCATCATGGACGGCCGCTTAGTGGCCATGGCAACTGGCGCGACGGAGTTCGACGTGAAGGAGCAGCTCCATGGTGATCAGGACGATTGCGGCGCCTACGATGAGGATGAAGGCGGCGACGACGACTCGGACATGGTGCTGTCGAAAGAGGACTTCCTGATGCTGCAGGTATGACACAGGTAGATCGGAAACATCTCCCCAGTGAGGGGGCATCTCTGATAGATCCACTGAGTGAGTACCTTAGGCATTCCATCGGTTCGTGCCACTGCCAGCGTTGAGCTCGAGAATAGTGCGGCTACTGTGTGAGGAAGACATCCAAGTAGCCGATGAACAGGAAGCCGAGCTGCCCGAGTCATCCAGTTCGGCTCGAAGAAGCGTAGTCGACGAGGACTCGGCGTCGGCGCCACCAGCTCAGCTTGTATCGGGACTCAAGGCAGTCAGGACACTTTCACGGACATCGCTAGCCTTGCAATCCCCAGTCACAAGGCGTCTGAGCACCAAGAGCCCGAGCCAGAAAGCGCTCAAGCCGCATCGACAAGTTGATCTAGCGGCGCAAACGCCTCGCATTAAACGCGTTTCTGCATCAATAGACGCCGACGAGCGCACTGGATAACCCCACGTCATTCACATGCTTTATCTCTTAGCACGAACGGGTCTCGATTCTAATGGGCAGCTTGGCTTACTCGCCATCGGCAGACACTTCAACCTCCACGACGCCGGTCGTCTCCTCCTCTTCCGTCTCTGTCTCCTCTGCCTCTTCCTCCTTCTTGGCCACTTCCTCTTTATCGCCAGTCGTCTCTGCCTGCTCTACTTCTGGCTGGACCTCCTCCTCCTTCTTGAGCTTGGACTCGATGAACTCGGAGATCGTCTCCTCATCCCAGCTCGCAATACTACAACACCACGCGAACCCACCATTGTCAGTCAATCTTCTCATCTAGATCCTCAAGCCTACAGTCCCCATACCTGATCTCCTCCTGCTGCTCGTCGTTGTCGTCGTAGAACAACAAGTGCGGCATGCGGGCGTTGATGTACTTGACCTCGAGCCGCGTGTGCTTGGCCGCGTGCTGCTGCACAAAGTTGGCGATCTTAGGCAGGCGGCCAAACTTACACGTGCACACCTCCAGCACCACACGCTTGTACTGCTGCTTGGTGGCCTGGGCCTCGATGGCCTCGACGTCCGTGCAGCACTTCTTGCACGTCGTCACAGCCTTTTCCGAGGCGTACAGCTTCTCGCGGGCGGCCACGTCTTCCGGCGAGTCGCCCGTCGGGAAGCCCTTCGACAGCTCGAGGCTCACAGTGAGCGCGAGCAGGTTACACAGGCGGCAGTCGAGAGCTTCGAGGTCAAATCCGATGTTTAGGCAGTCCGGTTCAGTGGGTTTGTCGCCCACGTTCGCGGCTTCAACAGCATTTTCAGGGACAGCGACGGCATCACTAGATAGCCCATCATCTTGCGCGCTCGCTGGTGGCAGCGGGGATCCGTAGAACGCAGTACATGCCACGTAGCACGCGGCGATCGCGAGAAGGTTGAGACGCACCATCGTGAGCTTTCCACGTGTGTGGATTGAGCATCTCGATCAGCATGCTGAAAATGAAGCTGCCTACCGGTACAGATACCGGTATTGTTGACTATGTGACGTGTGTATCGGGTATCCTCTATTGTATGATATACACGGTATATAGAACCTCTACTAACAGATATGAAAGAAAGAATGTCGAAGCAAATCCAACGATGGCGTCCTATTTTGACGTGGACACCATGAGCCTCAAGGTACGCATCGGCTTCTCTCCATCTCCTGGCTGTATATGGAGCTCTCCTGTTCACTTACATCGTCTCTATGTCTACGCGATAGAATCTGCTGGGTTTCGGTCCCGTGGCGGAGCTTTCCATTGAGTTTGACGGCTCCGACAGGCGCCCGAAAGTGCGGCATCCGGCCGACAAGACCAAGGAAATGCCGCTTTTCAAGGACGACGAGCCCGTCACTGGACGGCTGCGCGTGACTGTACCTGACGGCAAGAAGCTGGACCACAACGGGCTCAAGCTGGAGATGATCGGCGTGATCGAGATGCCCCACGAGCGCCAATCGCTGTACGAATTCGCGAACCTCCAGCGCGAGCTCGAGCCATCGGGAGGCACGGAGCCGCCTCTCGAGAACGAGACCACGTACACGTTCGACTTCTCGGCGGTCGACAAGCCCCACGAGAGCTACTACGGCCGTAGTGTGCGACTGCGGTACTTTGTCCGCGCCACACTGGCAAGATCGTATGCAAGCAACGCCGTCGTTGAGCAGGATCTTTGGGTTCAAGGCCTGGGCTCCGCTCCGGAGATTAACAACACCATCAAGATGGAGGTGGGCATCGAGGAGTGTCTGCACATTGAGTTTGAGTACAACAAGTCCAAGTACCACCTCAAGGACGCCGTCGTGGGTAAGGTGTTCTTCCTGCTCGTGCGGATCAAGATCAAGCACATGGAGCTCGCGATCATTCGGCGCGAGATCGTCAACGGCGGTAGCACGGAGAAGCACAGCGACAGCGAGACGCTGACCAAGTTTGAGATCATGGACGGCGCGCCCATCAAGGGCGAGTCGATCCCCGTGCGGCTGTACTTGTCGCCGTACCCGCTCACGCCCACCTACCGCAACGTGCAAAACAAGTTCTCGGTCAAGTACTTTCTGAATCTCGTGCTCGTCGACGAAGAAGACCGACGGTACTTTAAGCAGCAGGAGATCACGCTGTGGCGCAAAGTCATCGGGTGAAGCAGAGCAGCGCACGTGTGCTGCATGCGAGTTATCGAGAAGGATACACGAGGTTTCAGAGAGACAGGAAGGCTAGTAAACTCGTTCAACACAACGGCGTATTACACACAAACGTACGTTTTGGAGCAGGAGAAGGATTTGATTATCGGCGCGACCGGGATCGCGACCGTGAACGGCGGTGGCGGCTCGGGCTGCGGCTCGGGCTTCGGCCTCGGTATCGGCGAGGCGATCGTCCTCGTGCGGGCGAGCGGCCTCGGGACCGAGACCGTGACCGCGTAGACCGGGAATCCGAACGCGCACGCGTCGACGAAGATGAAGACGTCCGCGCCGTGGGGCTAGCGACAGTCGTATGAGACGATCCAGATGCAGACGCAGACGATAGCTTGGTCGTCGTGAAGGCATTCGACATGTCGTCAGGCTCGGCACGCATGGCGCGTATGCGCTCGCCTCGGAAGACGGTATCGTCGAGTTTGCGCATGGCGTTGTCCAGCTCGTAGTGCGTGGGGAATGACGCCCACGCGTTGCCGCGGCGGTCGATTTGGAGGCCCAGGACGTCGCTACCAGTCGTCACGACCAGCTCCCGTGTTTCGTTCGCTGTCACCGTTGGAGGAAGCCCTGCGACGAGCACACGATGCATCGTCTTGTCCTGCATTCTGTATATCCGCGTTAGCCACTCTGTCGATGTCTCTATCAGCTCACCGTGAATCCCGTAGCCTCCTACCTCTGTGTGCTGTCGGACGGATGCCACAGTTCGGCCTGGAGGCGACTTCCTTTGTGCGTAGACCTGCAAGTTCCTCACTGTGAGCTATGAGACCGATACTCAGGCACTGTACGGATGAGTACTCACCCATGGAGACCATGATACGCCGCTTCAGCCTCCTGTGGATGCGTGTATTCCTATAAATGCAACCAGAAACTGGCATGAATACGAGGAGAAATGGAGAAATGGAGAAATGGGCGGTAGCATGGGACGTACTATGAAGGCGATTGCGCTGTTGCGAGACGCGAACTTGAGCTGGAAGGAAGCCACGCGTCCGAACTTGTCGAACAGGTCGTTCATCTCGCCCTCCACGAGGTCGCGCGGCAGGTTCTCCACCAGCACGCGCATCATTTTGCCCACCATCTTCGATCTAACTGCGCGTAATGTCACAAAGCGTTCAATCACTCCCTCGTCAGAGTGCCTTCCTCGTTCCTAACAATCCTCCCATCTGTTAAGAACGGGTTACGCCTAGATTCCAGCCTTGTCTTTGTGTGGGCCATTTGTAATGGTCGTGTGACAGGTGGCTACATCTTGTGTCCTTTTGATGGCGAGAGCTTGAGGTCGCACGAGACGGACCAGCTCGAGGAGCTCAATTCAATCTGTCCTGAATGGTGGCGTCTCTGCTCGGTGTAACCTTTCGTCGACGTTCGCTTCTCACTTGACGTCGCGGAATCAGGTCGCTGCCTCTGGCCACAGTTGCCATTGGTTTGCGCAGGGATGGCCATGGAGGTCATGCATTCCAGCCGGCGTCTGGAGCCCCTGCTGTCTGTTGGCGTCCCTCTTGTCGGCGACAATGCTGTGTGGTTCGAGCGAGTCGTCACTGCCACATGAGGCGTGGTGCCGCCCACCGAATGGCCATACAGTACACCACGTGGTGATGCTCTCCATGGCTGGCTGGCTGGCTTTCAACTTGCCGTTGGTGAGGGGAAACGTACAGTAGATTGTCGCACTTGGTGGATTCTTGCTTCCTGGATGATAGATGACGCTCAGCTGAGCAGGTTTCCAGCCGCTTTGGCTTACGGTTTGCTGTGGCTGGTCCTGCTGCCAGGGTAATCCGGGCGTGTGTAAGCGCTACGGTGGTTGCCAGCGGCAAGATGGTGGTAGCAATGCAAGCAGCGGGGCTGCTTCGTAGGTGTCCGTGGAGAAGAGGCAACTTCAAGGGCAAGTGTGTTCTTTTGAATGCTCTACAGAGCCTGCGTCACGCAACAACTGACGGAAATGAAACTGGATATGGATTTTCATCCTCGGAGAAGCATGGGGAGGTGCCGATGGACGGAAGGCAATGGGATCAAGCGTGGGTTTGATTGATGATACTATTCGTATTGGTACTCTGTTAGATCTATGGAAGAGTTGTGTTCCTGAATAAAATGCGTTCGTTGGCTTTCGACTCTATGCGGTCGCGTTCTTCTCTTCCTGTTCACGCTGCTTCGTGATGAGATTGTGGTGCGCACGGCAGTAGCCCTGCTTGACCTGGCCGTTCTTGGTGCAGTTCTGGTAGCGGCAGCGGCGAGCTCCGCCGTGCATCTTACACAGACCCTTCCACTGAGCTGACTTGGTGCAGCCATCGATCGTGCAGCGACGACCGCCGCCGTGCAGCACACAGTGGCCACCGCCCTGGTCACTGGTCGTGCAGCCTGGAGTCATGCATCGACGTCCGCCGCCGTGGGCCTTGCAAAGCCCACGCGAACGGATCCCCTTGTTGCATCCATCGACGCGGCACAGACGAGGAGCGGAGTCACCACGGCGCTTTCGCTTGCCAGTGGTGGTGGAGGTCGTGTGCTCGCTCGAAGCAGCCTCCGAATCGGACGGGATCGTGTGCTCTGACGGCGTCGTCAACGCACTGTTCATAGGGCGGTACGAGTAGATACCGTGGCCGTGGTGCGCGTGCTCGCTTTGGTGCTGCTGGTGCTGCATCGGCACCGACGCCTCCAAGACCGCAGACACAAACGGAGAAGAGTACTGGGACTGTTGGTGCTGTGGCGGGGCGTGGTGGTGGTGCTGTTGCTGCTGGTGGTGGAAACCGCCAAGGTGGCCGCGTGGGTAGTGTGGAGTGGTCAACGCCTCCTGAAGCATACGCGCTTCGTAAAGATCCTCTTCAAAGCCAGCACCGTGGTTCACAGTCGCAACGTGAGGCGCCACCGCGATGTGGCGCAGCGGCAGTGGATCAATCGAGATACCCATCTCCGACGAGGGCTTCATGTACTGCGAAGGCGTGTGGTGGTGCTGGTGCTGGTGCGGGTGCTGGTGCTGGTGCTGGTGCTGGTTTTGGTGCTGGTTGTCGACCGGGTACCCCCACTGGGCATCGGAAGCGTAGTACGAATCATTGCGCTGGTCTTGGCCATTGCTGTTCGCGTACGAGTTGTGGGAGAAGTCGCTGCGTACGAACGATTGGTTGTTCGAGGAGTAGCTGGCTTCGTACATGTTCGATCGCTGGTTGCCGTGGTGGCTCGTGTGGTCATTGTGGAGCGGCGAGGACTCGGCCGTGCGAGGGTGGGTTGGCAGACCGCGTGGGGACGGAAGCACGAACGACGCTGGAAGGTGCGCGGCCGCTGTGGACGGTGGAGGGGCGTGGCGCTGGTGGTGTGGGTGCCACGCCGGTGGCTGCCATTGGTTGCTCATGGAGCGAGGGGATTCGGCGACGGCGGCACTGGTCTTGTCGGTCGAAGAGGCGCTGCTGTCGGCGAAGAGGAAGAGGAAGGATGCGTCACTTTCGACTTGCAACATCCACACTTGAGCCTCTGGGCGGGGAGTTCGATTGGACTCGACTGCGTGGGGGATTGACAAGATAACACTGGGGAAGTGTTGGACAGCCGCACACTTGACTGGAGTACTGTAGCGGACTGTGTGGACTGTGGACTGTGTGGAGACTGTAACCTACTGAACGAGGTTGTCTTGACAGCGAGTGGATGGAATGGAATGGCAGGCGGCTTGAGACCGACTGAGTCAAAATAGGAATGGCCGGCCTCAATGGCGACGTTCCAATGCCTTTGATCGTCGCGAGTGGAAGTTGCCGACCAACTTCACACGGAAGAGTCACCGACCGACTCAAGCTCACCAAGGTCTCCCAACCCGTCTGTACGAAACAGGGCCGGCAGGGGATGTGGTGCTGCTGAAAGCTGTCGAGACCACCTGGGGGGAGTCGCGGTGTTTACCCAGGACTTTGTTTGTGAAGGCGTGGCGTGGCGAGCCGTCAGATACGCCTTCGTGATTATATCGCCTGTCGCCGCCAAGCACGGTCTCCACATGGCACCGGTGCGTTGTGGCGGGTTACAGTCTCACCTGGCGAGAGGTTACAGTGGTTTGTGCCAACACAAAGCAAACAGCCAAAGGATGATGGCTGCTCCGAGTCGCCAGCTGGAGAGAAGGCTTGGACGAAATTCCATTGCACGTTACGCCATTCAAATGGGTCCGTCCGTGGCACATTTTGGTGCGAGCCAGTCGGCGTCACAGCCACGCACGCAGCTGCAACCACAGCCGCAGGCTCGACCGCATGGACAGAGGCGAGAAAAACTCACCCACCTCTCCCCAACTTTCTCTCTCTCCCCCCGTTTGTCAGGAGTCACGAGTCTCGCTCGCTGTTCACGAAGAGCTCCGTTTGCACGGGCGCGATCGAACCATGCGGCTTGTCTCTACTCGTCTGGTTTCTGGAAAACCAACAGAGAGTCGTCGCCAACACATGGAGCTGCGACGTTAGCTAACGCGTTGGCTGTGGAACGCAACTTGCGAGCAAAGAGGCGGCACGGAAAGGCGTCGGTCGATCTCCCGTTCACAACAGTATCCCAAGCACCGGAGTTCTTGGGATGGAAATGACTTGTCTTGGAAATGGACACTTGGAGGCTCGAGTCTGTTTGACAAGTTGGATAGGAGAGGGTGGACTGTGGACTTTTGGGCGGGGAACGGCAAAATCATGGGGCTTGTTCGAACACTGTTGATGCGTCCACTCAGCACACGCAAGCAGTGTAGCCACTTCGCATTTGGGGACGGGACGCGGCTCTTCATGCTCAAAGGCTCGCATGAAAACAAAGCTGCTTTCATGCTGGGGAGATATCACGGTTGCAGCTCCGCAAGTGGCGGCGCCATCTTTTCTGTATGTCTGATTCTCGCTCGCTCGAGACTCGAGTGTACGATACCCAAAACTTCTTCCCATCATTCGGGTGCGTTAGGGCATCTCTGTATTCAGAAGATGGATTTGCGTCGCAGGTGGGGCCGCGCGACACGCTTCGTTCTCTCTCACACATCGGTAGTCACGATCTCACTCCAATCGAGAACAGCGCCAAGACAAGCTCACCTGCCATCCTCTGATCTCACCCATGTCCTCTCTGGTTACAGTGCACCATAGCTTCACCAGCGATGCCCACCAGTGTAACCTTAGAGATGATCTGTCGAGTGACCCAAAGAGACGGACAATTCGGTTCATCATCCATCATCGTCCCTCAACTGCAACGTTTCGGAGGGTGGAAAAAGATCCAGCGTACCCCCTTTGACGAAGCGTAACCCTGTATTTCAACCAATGGGTGAGCGTTTACGCCAAAATGCGAGTCTTCTTCGGTGTTGGTCATCTTCTGGCAGGGTGATCGACTCGGCCGACGAGGCGACGAGAAGGAGAGGAAATGAAGGCATCTTGTGCATCTGGCTGGATGTTGAGCCTTCAATGGTCTCCACAGAGCTTCAGCCTCCTGCAGTGGAGCTCACACATCATCCTTGTGGGAAGCTCCAGGGTACTAAACAAACGCCCTCGGCTGTTGATGAAGCTGTCTGTTTCTCGCTTGCCGGATGGATGACAACGCTGGTATGGGTATCAGCTTCTTCAGCACCACCTTCGCGGTCTATTCGTGTGGCCCACTGGATCAATGGCCCATTTTCGGACTCTAGTGGCCCAGTTATACGGACACTAGACTCGTTTCCTACGTTAAGCTCAATTGCTGTGGCAGCAAGTTGATTTAACTTCGTGAGCTGTCCAGGCCAAGGGTATCCTATGATAGAGAAGCGGAGGACTGTCCTGTTCAACATTGAAGTGAACCCCAAAGGGGAGCCGATCACGAACCGACGTGATTACCATTTGTATTGTTAAAACTCGGAGGAGCGGGTTCGGATGAGGAAGAAGTTGTGGACCATAACGGTGCGTTTGATGGCGGTCGCGTCTCGAGCGGATAGTCGCGACTGGGATAAGCCGCGTTGAATTGGTCGAGCATGCGCCTTTCGGCGGGGCTGGAGTCGCCAGGTGAGCGTCAAGGAACCTGGATTCTTCGTTTACATCATTGGATCCAGGTGCCCACTCTAGCTGTGGAAAGTCTGCCGACACGCAGTGTCCACGTGTGGCTCAGACGCGAGCGCGTCGAGATTCCAGCTCACGGGATGGATGGCGCTGACTCTCGACCTGAGTTGAGTTGGTGGCAGTGATAAAAGTCTTCCACACTGAACACGCGTCGTGTTGTCATGAGAAACTCGACTGTGGATGGTCCAACTTGCTCTCTGCTCACCATCGCAGACTGCGATTCAGGACTCTTGAATCGTACAGTACTGTAGCCTGCGATGGAGAGCAGAGAATCAGGACTACACATTCCATCTATCGATGACGTTTGCAAGGCACGTTCCAAAGATCAAGAAAGGCAACATGGCGGCCGTGTTGCCTTTAGTCCAGTACACCACGTCCGAGGTGGTGTACTGGACTGTACGTCAAGGCTTCTAAAGTCGATTGTGCCATAAAGTCAACCAGCACACACTACAGTACTGTACACACTGCAAGTTGATGAATGCGCAATAGTCGCGCTGTTGCGACTCATTACGGAGGCTGATCACACCGGGAGCTCTCTTTTCCCCGGCTTCAAACAGCGACTCGAACAGTCCAGTGCAAGCATTGCTTCCACTCCTAGCGATGAAGACGGTGAGCTGACATGATGAGCTGCGGAACGGGAAAACAACCTAGTGAAAGGTGAATGCTGGCTGATCAATTCAGTTCTGCGAAGCGTGGCTGGCGATGCACGCGTTGTGGCGGCCTTTGATTTGAAATCTTGGCATCAATTGGCATGTTGAAGTCATCGAAAGAGACAACATACCGGTATTATACCAGTATTCCAATCCATCCCATAACACCGGTACGTATACGGTATTGTCCGGTTTTAGTAGAAAGCGGATTTAGAAGGACGTTTCCCTTTTGGCGCGCCAACTTCTTTCCGTTTGAAAGACGCGGCACGCGAACGACACGAAAATGGCCAAGGCGGCGGCGGACGAAGAGCCAGTGGAATGGGCACTGTCGCTGCGAGAGATGTTCCAGGACGTGCAGGTCGAAGCTATCGAAGAGTCCCAGTACCACAGCACCAAGTCCGGTGCGAATCGGGCCGCTAGCGGTGGAGAAACGGCCATCGAAAGAGAGCATCAGGACGTGGAAACCCGCGAGCGAGATGAACGCGCACTGGCGCCCGCCGTGCGGCGTCTGCAGCACGTCTACCGCGCGGAGGTGGTCGAGGGCAACGAGGTGGCGGAGGAGCAGTGGCTGCTGTTCGTGGAGGAGATGTGGCTCGCCATGGCGCGCGTGCTAGTCGCCCCGAAGCTTCACGCCGTGACTGTAGGTACGATTTCGTCGTTTGTGGGCATGTTCCTGCGCGCTATGGGCACAAAGGCGAAGGCGGAGGAGGAAGAAACCACGGAGGAAGGGAAAGAGAGCGAGAAGAGCGCGAATGAGCTGCGTGGGGAGCTGCTGAACCGCCTCATGGACGCCACCAAGGCCGAAGACAAGAACGTGCGACTGCGCGCGTGCCAAATGCTCCAGATCGTGCTCAGCAAGCTCGAGTACATCGAGTACGTGGTGCTGTACAGTGAGGTGGTGGGCTGTGGGGTGTTGTGTTGGTGATTTTAACTGGGGATTCGTCGGTTTGATGTGGTCAAATAGGGAAGAGACGTTTGGACGGCTACGGAAGGTGATGATTCCTCGTGCTAGTGACAAGCTCGCGACCGTGCGCATGCAGAGCGTGTTCGTACTGAAGCGCTTGCAGGATGAGGAAGACCCGGCGGATGAAGTGACAGCCGAGCTCGTGCGGCTCATGATCTCCGATCCGTCCAAGTACGGAGCTCATCGTGTTGTTTAACACTGCTGTACGGACCTCGTGAAGGCTGACTGTGGATGATGGCTTGCGATGATAGGGACGTACGCAAGGCGGCGGTGCAGAATGTGGCGATGACCAAGGTGACGTACCGAGACGTGGTGATCCGTATTCGAGATGTGAGTGACGAGGTCCGCGCGGCGGCGTTCTTGGTGTTCCGCGACGGCATAAAGTTCAAGGATATCACGATCAACGACCGCGCGCAGCTTCTGGATCAAGGGCTGCAAGACCGATCGCCGGCTGTGCGTGAGGCGTGCGAGCAAATGCTCGTCAAGCGCTGGCTCGAGGACAACAACCACTCGCCGACACGACTGCTGCGAGCACTCGATGTCGAGCAATACACGGAGCTCTGTACTAAAGTGTCGAAGCTGCTGCTCAAGTACCACTCGTCGAACAACCCGTTTGAGCAAGTGAGACCGAGCATCAGTGTCGAAGATATCCTCGCGGAGAGAGACGAGAACGGGGTGTTCACGGGCGATATCCAGGACGCGTTCGATGGCGCTAGCGTGTTCTTCTGGCGAGAACAGTGCATGTATTACCGCGACGATGAGAAGGACGAGGAGAAGCTGGCCGCGTTGTTGCCGACTATCTCCGACTACATCAAGGTGCTGGCGTTGGCGGGGTCGAGGGATGCAGAAGGCATGATGTTCGTCATGCAGCAGCTCCTCGCGTTGGCTCGATGCCTCGACTTCCAAGACGAGTATGGCCGCCGTGTGCTTCTCGAGTCTCTGCGTGAGTCCCTCTGCCCCTTTCGAAACCTTGCCTGGGGGCTCTTGGACAAAACTGACCATATCGTGATGCGTAGGCAAACTTCTTGGTGATCCGTCGGTGGATGCAAACCTGATCCCAAGCATCATGGAGCTGATGGCCAACATTTACGCGATCGGAAACTCACAGGCTGACTTCGTGCGAGTCGTCGCGGAGATCATGTCCGACTTGTACGATCCCCTGGACACGGAGAACACTGAAGAGGACCCCAACGCTCTTTCAGATGAAGAGCTTGCGGCCGCGACAAAGCGCTTCGAACACTTGGAGCAGCAGCTTGAGGAGCTGGAGCCAGACACTGACAAGTCCATCGCTGTCCAGAAGGAGATGGATGAACTCGAGAAGATCCTTCAAGATCCAAAGGTGCTCGCGTGGCTGCGCTGTCTCGAGATTTTGTCTCAGCTGCTCAAGCTGACCAACTACAATCTCAAGCACCCGGTCATCTCGGGCGTGGGACGCTACATCCTGCCTTCGATTGAGAGCGACATCCCCGCGATTCGTGAGACGGGTATGGAGTGTCTTGGACTCTTCTGCCTGTTGGATCGTCGCGTTGCTGAGCGCCACCTCGTCGTGTTCTGGCGCGCGCTGAACAATGCGGATGAAGAGCGTGAGGTCAAGATGAACTGCATCCGTGCGATCATGGACATGGTATTCAGCTTCGCCAATCTGACGCCTCAAGTCGTGGTTGCGCCGAAGGTCAAGTCGGAAGACGAAGAAGAAGATGAAGAGGACAGGAAGGAAGACAGTGCAGAGGAGAATGACGGCGACGGTGACGGTGACGCTGAGGAGAAGACCAGCGATGACGAATCTGGCAAGATGACAACGGAGACGCTCAAGTTGGAAACCGTGTTTGTTGGACTTGCGAAGCTCGCTTCAGCTTCCTACTACGATCTCGATATGCAGTCAACCATCGTTGAAGGATTCGCGAAGCTCTTCCTCATGCACCGCGTTCGAAGCCCTCCAGTGCTGGCGTTCCTGGTCGAGACTTTCTTCAGTCCTCGCCTGCAGAAGGTGCAGTTGCTCAGTGAGCATGGCTACCAGGCGCGTGCATTGCAGCTCATGAGCGTCTTCTTCCCGACTTTTGTGAAGGCATCGACCTCCAACTGCAGTTTGTTCGAGGAAGCATCGATCTACTTGATCCAGAAGTGTGTTGAGAAGCACGAAGCCAGTGATGCGACGAGAGAAGCGCTGAACCAGATCGATTTGGGAACGTGCTGCAAGTATCTCTTCCACCTGCTCAGTCATTCGGACGAGGCAGCCGACGTGGCCATGAAGAAGCAAGATCCTGAAGAGACCACCACAGCTCCTAGCCTTCCAGCTCACGCGTCGATGAACCAGCGTTGTGCGCACCACAACCGTGTCGCGATCAACATGTGCGTCGATATCCTCGCTCTCGAGAAGCTGCGCAAGGCCACGCCGAAGATTGACGCGGCCGACATCGATTCCCGCCAGAAGCTGCTGGTTAAGACGATGATTCTCGCCGATATTTCGGCAGCCGAACACCGCTCAGCGTTACTGCTTCTGTCGTTGCTCCGTGAAGTGACCACGACTTGCTTCACTTCCCAGCGTGCGTTGGGAAAGAACCTCGAAGCCCTGCTCAAGCGACTCTCGGCTTCCTACGCGCTCGGCCGTCGCCAGCTCGGCAAGTCGACTACGAATGATGCTGTGATTGAGCAGGACCAGGAGTGGTCCAACGATCGCATTGGTGAGCGTGCCAAGGCTTTGCGTACTGGTATTCGTGATGGCATCGCAAGCCGCAAGAAGGTTGTTCGTCGGTCGGCGAATAGCAATGGAAGCCGCCGTTCATCGGTGCGTCGTCATGTTTCAGACTCGGAGGAAGACTCCGACGAAGAGTCGGGAGACGATGACAGTGACGAGGACATGGATAAAGGCAAGCCAGCCCCAGCACCAGTTGTGCCGCAGCGCCGATCGTCTCGCCAGAGTACGTCGCAGGCTGTGGATAGGATGCGTGAGCAAAACCGCAACTTCGATGTCGCTATGAAGGCCGCTTTCGAGGAAGAAGGTGACGAAGACGAAGAAGACGAAGACGAAGAGGAATCCGAGTCCGAATCCGACGATGACGACGAGTAGAGCGAGGTGAGACCGACTGAGTGAGCCGTGCCACACAGTATCCTGAGGTGAGTGAGTATTGTGTGGGTCTGCGGTAACGTGAATTGGATTGTTTGTATGCACGCACGCTGTCACGAATCCTCGTCACGTGGCTCCTGCGTCGTTTTCTCTGCGAACAGGTCGTTCTCGAATGCGCGCAGTTGACGAAGGAACCCGCTGTTCGGCTGGACTTGGGGGCGCGCGTTCTTGAGCAGCGCCATCGCTGCGTCGAGTGTCGTGCCGTGTTCAGCCATCAAGTACGCGAGAACAACCGACGCCGAGCGTGAACGTCCCACGAAGCAGTGGACGAGAACCTTCCCGCCGTCGGCAAGAGCTCTGCAGGTTCCAAGAGGAAAGGTGAGAGTGGGTGGGTGTGGCTTGGGTACGTTGAAGGTTTTACTGACGCACTGTTTGATGAAAACGATGCCTGCAGGGATGGCTTCAGCGAGTGTCGCCGTAGGAAGGTCTGCCATAGCCAAACGCTGGTACGTGAAGAGGTCTGGGAACCTGCATAGCGAAACGTCGGTCGTCCTTCAGCACCGTGAACCCGTCAAGGTTTCGAAGCCAGGGACGTACTGAAGAGGAAGATTCGCGGCGACGCACAGGATGTGGGTGATACCCTCCGCCTGCAGGGCCGCTAGATTCGTGGCTGCACCAAGAGATCCAATGAAGAGACCAGGCTGCACGAGGACCTGCACGGATCAAAGGATCGTGAGGGTTGATTGAATCCACGAGCATCATACACAGCGCTACAATAGCGTTGTACGCACGGGGGTGTTATCACGAGTCTCGAACTGCTTGAGCATGAGCAGCTCCCGGAACTTGCGGAAGCTGGACGGCTGCGCTGGGGTCTGTGCAGGCGCATTCTCACTCCTGGTCTCTGGTGTCGTCTCGTCCATTTTGCATCGAACGAGAATGTGATGCGGCAGGGTCTCTCATCGGTATCGTGTCCACGAGGGGATCATGATCCACAGGCACGGAGAGTCTCTGCTAAATCCGTGCTTCTAAATTTCGGATTCGGGTTTTGGAGGAACCAAGATCTCATCCACAGCTCGATCAGTGCCTGGACCACGAGCACCGATGCCACTCGCTGTTGGCGTTCTCGTGTGGGAAAAATGGCGCAGTGACTGGTACATGGGCGAGGTGATCGCCACAGAAGCTGAAGAAGGCGAGGATCAGTCAGACAAGCACCGTGTGAAGATCCACATCCATGGGGAGCCCGAGACGAGGGACAAGTGGTACGAGTCTGACAGTGCGAATCTCGTGGAGCTCGTCAAGGTGGAGGCGGAAAAAACGGCCGTCGGCGTGTTTCCTCAGGCTGGGGACGCCGTGGAGCTGCTCTTAGTCGACGCTCAGCTCGCTCAGGAGCTTCAAGACAACCGAATCCTCCTACGAGGCGTCGTGCATCGCGTGTACCCGTCCCGCGATGCATCTATGGTGGACGTCGAGTACCCTCCAGGGTACGCTCTCGTCCCCATGGGCCGGAGATGCGTGTGCGTGGGCAACGGCTATGTAAGTGAGCTGGTTCATACTAGTATCATTGACATCAGGCTAGAAGGGAATAGCTGACCAAAACGTGGCCCTTTGTCTCCGATGTGTTTTGCCTGGATGTAGATCCGCGTGGTGAAGGACACTTGGCTGCGTCGAGCTCACCTGGAGGGCTCCTAACTCGATTCAAATTGCCATTTCCGGTCGTTATCTCCCGTCGAACACGCTGGATTTCCAATGGTGAGTCAGCACTTCACTCCCACTTCACACCACACGGACTGTGTACAGTACCGTGTACGCACGCATCTCCATTTTGGTTGTGATCGACCCGCCAAAACGCCCCAAGTGGTTCCAGGCTGGAACTTCCAGCGACCACCATCCATCCAACCTTCATGAGAGTTGAATCACACTATCCTAGTGACTGGCATCTCCACGCGTGAACGCAGGACGTCTCTCTGCAAGAATCTCGCCATTTCCATGCACGAAACTTGACGTCCATTTTCGACGAAAGGGTCCTTCAAGTTCGTACTTAGTCGAGTCAATATACCGGTACCAAACCGGTCATCAAGTTAACTTTCCTCTGTCCCACTTAAGTTAAATCCCATAGCGGATGCTGGAAGTGTCGAACCGTAAATGGAGTGATCGGAGACCATGCTGTTCAAGGGGCTCGTGGACTCTCCGCCAGACCAGAGCGAGACGCTGCGGAGGCTCCAACACATCGAGAAGACACTGCGCGTGTGTCGCGACGGCAGCGACTGGGAAATCGCGCTCTCCGCCGACCACGCGGCCATTCTCTCGGAGCTCTGGGAGCTGCTCCTGGACGTCGTCTTGTCTCCATTGTGGCTGCGAATCCGCGCTGCGGAGCTGCTCAACGTGTGCTTCACACTGCGTAGTGAGTACCTACGTATCGACCGCCGCAACGCCACGTGGCTGCGGTCCATTGTGAGCTCGTCATGCCAGATACTAGACGAGTTCGACCCTCGCGTCCAGGACCAAGCCGCCAGTCTGTTCCACTGGATGGCGTTTCTCGAGCACTTGCTTTTTGCAACACACGACTCGAAGCTCTTCCAGCGAGCAGTGTTCCGCCACGCCACGTACACAGGACTGTTGAACAAGATGATCAAGTGTCTCGACCAAAGCTCCACGCAGCTCTTCGCGGCCACGACGGTGTGTGTCGCGGCGTTTTACAGGCACGAGATCCAGGCTCGAGAAGCCCAAGGCGCCCATACAGAGGACGAGACGCACAAGGGGTCCGTGTTATTGGACGTGGTGCTCAGCGACACGACGAGGCGAGAGGGCGTGCAACACGTGGGCGGCGCGCTGCTCCACGTGATCAACTCTTGCGGGTACCCGTGTCCGAACAACCGGCTCAGCCAGCTCCACGACTGTCTACAGGTGAGCCACAGTGTGCCTACTGAATAGAAGGAAATAGGCTGATGGTGTGTTTGTGTTGTTTTGTAGCTGCTGACAGACATTTTACGGCACGAAAACAGCGCCCAGATCATTTTTATCAACGATTTCAAGGTGCTCATGGACATTTTGCTGCGCGAAGGCACGGATTTACCAGTCGACGACTTCACGAGACTGCCGTATCTGGAGCTGCTGGATGCAGCGCTGGCGTCACGGTTCTACGGCGAGTCGCAATTCTACCGTAAACATGAGTTTTTAGGCATGCTCCATGAGCTGCTCGAAAGCGGAATCGCCGAGGACTCCCTCGTGCCCACTGAAGTCACGCAGCGTGTGAACCGCATTCTCCTAGAGCGGATCGATCGTCTGGACTGACTGGACAAAATTAATAGAATGGAGACAAGTCAAGTCGCACAGGTATTGGTACATTCATTTGGGGTTTAGATAATAATCAAGTCTCTCCGCATCTTTATCGCGGGGAGGAGACAATGGCTGCTCGCTTCACCTCAGTAGCGAGTCATTGAGAAGCTTCAGCACAATGGGCGTCGCGTGGTGTCGCTGTAGCCAGTCATCGATCAACCGCCGAGCCTGTAGAATCAAATAAACAATCAGAAACACAGACTCCACGGTCCTCGCTGCTTAAAGCCACGCACCTTGTTGGCAACTACTGACGAGGCCATGAACAGCGAAAGAAACAGGAACAACAGCACGTCCTGCGTGTGTCTGGACCACAACAGCGCCGTCACAACACAGCGTGACCGCTCATGCTCCACGCAGCCTGCGACAACGAGCGTGTCGACTAGTGATGGTACATCGAGCGGTGCCAAATTGAAGACCCAGTTAGCGAGGATGGGTGCGATGGCATCTCGGCTCGGGATCGCGTCGAGACTCTGGCGGCCGCAAAAGCGAAAGTGGGCACCGTGGCTCATTAGCGTGTCCATGATCTCCGTGGTGTAGCCGTTCACGACAGCGAACACCAAAGGCGTGTACGAATTCTATACAAAAAAGCACAGGATCCCAACCACACAGTCAGTTCCTGCGATCAAATCCGCAGTACGAAGCATGCAGTATTGTACCCACCCGGTCGAATACGTTAATATCAGCTCCGTGGGCTGCCAGCAGCTCGATAGCTCGCAGGCAGTGGTGCTGGACGGCGATGTGGTACGGGGAGTAGCCCGTGGTTTGCGAGCACAAGTTGCTGTCGGCCTCGCTGTCGAGCAGCAGTTGCAACAGCGACTCGGACTCGTACGACTTGCACGCGATGTGGAGCGGCGTCTCGCCTTGCTCATTCTCGAAATCCACACACACGTTGTGGTTGATGAGGAACTGCGTCGCGTCGCGGGCGTCATACTCGATGGCCGTGTGGAACAGCGTACCCCCGATCCGGTGTCTTTCACCCTCGTCCGGACTCGAGGCCACGACGCGGTCAAACAACAGTTCCAGCACGGGCTGCGAGTCGTGGCACACGGCGGCTTGTAGTGCTCGTTCCTGTCACAAGGCGAAGATCATCAAAATGCTAAACTAGAAAAACGAAGAATTCCGAAACACAGACACAAACTTGAACGTACCCCCGCCAGTTCAAGAAGATTTGGGTACCGCTCCATGAGCAGCTCTACCAGGTCTGCATAGCCGTGTTCTGCGGCGATGTCGAGCGTCATGCGGCCGTTCCTGTCCGTGAAGAACGGGTCGGCTCCGTGGGCGAGCAGCAGCTTCACTTGCTTGATGAGACCATCGTCCATGGCCAATAGCAGAGCCATCTCGCCTACTTCTGTATAGCTGTTCACGTCGGCCTTGTACTTGAGGAACACTTCCAGCGTGCTCGTGTCGATCTGCTCGTACGCTGATCGGTCGCGCACGAGCTGCCGTCGGTACTTGGCGAGCTACGTGTCATGAAATTCCACAAAAGAAGAGCAGCGCTGGCGTCAGGAAACCGTCATTGTTGTGTGTGTGTGTGTGTGTGGATGGTTCTTGAGCCAAGCCACGTAGCTGCTAGCACCGGAACGTACCGCAACGGGCGAGCCGACGTCGATGCAGTGGGTGCGAAGCAGTGGAATGGGCCGCATCTTCTCCATACAAACCCGTAGGATGTCGATCTGCAGGGGCGTCATGCCAGCTCCGTCTCGCGCGTTGATGTTGGCGCCGGCTTGCAGCAGGAACTGGGCCACGTGCGCGTGGTTGCGCCACGCACTGAGATGCAGAGCCGTCGAGGCCTTGAGGCTCTGATAGTTTACACGCAACGGTAGTTAGTGAGGAACGAGTCCGGCGTAGCATGGAGGGGAGAGGAGCTCTCGTCTTCGTGGCTTAGTCGATCGGACCACGATCACGTGTCCGACATTGCACGCCGTCATCACTGTACCTGGTGGCGGTCGCAGCAGTTGAGCAGAGTAGGGTGGGCCGAGAGCAGCGTCTGGAGGTCGTTCAGGGCGCCCGTGTCGGCGGCATGGAGCCACTGGCGGCGTAGCTCTTCGGTCATTTCGTTGGCTGCCATCGGCAAATGCGAAGTGACAGCGATGACGGCGAGGAGAATCGCCGCAATGGTTGGGGGTGAGTGCGTGATCTCCCACTGCTATGGTGGCTGGGAAGAGGAGACCAATAATGAACCCAGTGGCGGAGAAGCTACTGGGCGTCCGTTCGGCAAGTGATCGAATGAGAGTGAGTCCACAAGCCAAGGTGGCAGTTGGCGATGAAGCTTCAAGTGGGAGGGAGCGAGCGAGCGAGCGAAGAAAGCAAGCAGACCCCTCGAGACGAGACGTTGGCGATTTCGCCCACTGTATTTGTTTTTTTCGAGGGTTCGACGGAGTAGAGTAGCCAACTCTCTTGTGCGTTATTCTGCGCCGAGAGTCTACTCCTGCGTACAGTATACAGTACGGTATCGCTCCGTACTGTATTGTACGAAGAGAAACGCGGTGTGGTGTGGTGGAGGAGGGGGGGGGGGGG
>JAADVL010000544.1:0-21948 GCA_023334995.1 Pythium sukuiense | reverse complement strand
TGGACGGCAGCGCTGCGAACTGCTTCTCCAAAATGCGCTGCTTTCGCTGCGTCGGCGTCTCTTCATCGTTAATCTGCGGGGGAACCACTGAGCCATCAGAGTCTGATGTGGACAGTGAGCGGGAGGCGAGTGTGGTCCAGGTCAATGTGGAGCGACGCGCGGGAGCAGCCACTGCCACGCGCAGTCGCCACGACCGCCGCAGCATCTTCGTCGTGCTGCGGGACACAAGTTGTGGGGCTTCAAGATGATGCTCATTTCTGATTGGCTAATAAATGAGGAGCTCCAAAATGTCTGAGTCTGAGATGGAGACAGTTTGATAATTGGACGAAAATGCCATCTATGAGAAAGGCAGCCAGTCTAATGTATTGGAAAGCTCTTACAGTGGGAAGGCCCCTTCGAGAGTCTTGAGGATCTCGACCCCATGAGTTTCTCTTCATCTACAGTCGAGTCCTGATGGCCAGAGCAAGTGCGCCCACATGATTCCTCAATGGAATCCCGTATGATAAACTTCACAATCGCTGTTGGTCGATTCGCTTTACTCGCCTCAGCAGTCATATCTTGTCAAAGCTGCTGGCGGATACCCTCAGCGATGGCCTTGGCAGCAAGGATCAAGTCGTCCTGACGTGTAGAGCGGCCAACAGAAAGACGCAGCGTGCCCAGCGCATAGGCACGTGGCACATCCATGGCCTGGAGCACGGACGAGATCTTGACTTCCTCGCCTTCACTGTGGGAGTGGCAAGCCGATCCAGCGCTGGCACAGATTCCCTGCGACTCAAGATCTACAGCAAAGTCCGTCAGAATCCACCCAACCACGAGACATATCTAGAGAGAGAGAGAGAGAAGAATACTCACACTGGAGAAGCTGGACGGCGCTGATGTGTTTGAAGCTAATGCTGAGTGTGTTGGGCAGCACGCGCTGCGAATGTCCATTGACTCGGAATTCAATACCTGAGCCGAGCAGCTCCTTCTGGATCGTCCCAAGTAGGAATGCCTTGGACGCCTTCATGCTCGTCTCGTATTCGCTCAGATTCTCGTGGATCATCGCGCAGGCCTTGCCCAACGCCACGTCGAACGCCACGTTTTCCGTGCCGGCGCGTCTGCCCTGCTCATGCGAGGCGCCATGAATGAGCACTTCAGGAACCGGCGCATCTGCACGCATATAGAGGGCACCGATGCCCTTTGGTGCGTACAATTTATGGCCGGCAATGGTCAAGAAGTCGACGCCTAGGTCTTTCACGGAGACTCTGATCTTGCCAATCGCCTGGCTCGCGTCCGTGTGGATCAGGATCCGCGAGTACTGGTTCGGTCGGCTAGCCACAAGCGCTTTGACCTTCTGGGAGATCTCAGCAATTGGCTGCAGCGTTCCCACTTCGTTGTTCGCGAGCATGATCGAGATGAAAAACGTCGTAGGTTTGATTGCATTGATCACCTCTACACAAAACAATCAAAATATAATACATATTAGACCATCCACTGAAATTCCAATCTGGCACGCAGATACCACTACGTACGTCCAGCACTGACGCAGCCATACGCATCGACAGGCAAGTACGTCACGTCATATCCACGCTGCTTCTCCAGGTACCGACACGTCTCCAGCACAGCCACGTGCTCCACTTGGCTCGTGATGATGTGCTTGCGCTGCAACCGCTTCTCCTCCACCGCAGCACTGCCCTTAATGGCGTAGTTGATGGACTCCGTGCCTCCTGACAGCAGAAGGATCTCAGACGCAGCGTCCGCCTCCAGCATCGTAGCGATTTGACCACGGGCAGTCTCTACGGCGCTCTTGGCCTGCTGGCCCAGAGCGTATGAGGACGACGCGTTGCCATATCCCTGCTGTAGGTAGGGCAGCAGAGCGTCCACAACCTCGGGGGCAATGGGCGTGGTGGCGTTGTAGTCCAGGTACACGAGCGGAGGGGACGACGCCATGGCGAGCACGAAGATCCGGCTGGGAATGTGGTGCTCTTCGTTAATCAATTGCCGAGCTTGTCGTCAGTTGGCGATCGAAGGCCTGTGATTGGCTATAAAATTTGATGAACGATTTTCATTGGCTGAAAACGGAGTCGAATCGCCAACTAAATTACGTCGGATGTTGGGTGAATGAGGAGCTCTTATCTTAGTGCATTGACATGTGATAGAAAGTGGAGGAATAGATCGAGCTACAGCGGATGCAGTGGCTGTGCATCGTCTCGCTCGGCGTCTTCGTAGTCGTGGGCGACGAAGGTGACGCAGTAGCCGATGAGCGTGAGGATACACACGAGCTGGCCAAAGGCACGGATCTGGACCTTGGTGAGGTTGTTTTCTGTGGGAATCAATCACACGAGGAGGTGAGCTCCTCATCATTACTGTCTCGGGAGTCTCTGCAGTAGACGTACCGCAGTTGGCGAGCTTGGTTTCGGTCTCGTTCTCCCGCATGGTGACAGTACAGTAGTGTTCGCCAAGGTTGCGGTCGAGACACTCCTGGACGGTAAGGGCTGGGCAGTGGGTGGGGAAGGCGATGTTCCACGGGATGTAGATGACGAAGGCCACAAAGAAGATGAGGTTCAGCGCACGCTGGATGCTGAACGTGCGACGACGCTTGCGGGCACGCTGGGTCTGGTCATCGCCCGCAAACGACTTGCTGTCAGCTTCCATAATGACGTAGTTGGAGGTGAAGGCAGGGTCCGACTTGACGGCGAGGTCATAGATCCTCTTGCTCACGAAAGTCTACAGCACAGAGAGTGTTGATTAAAACGTCTTAGCCAGCGAGGTATATCCTCCTTCTCCAGGGACACGTACGTTCATGATCGTGGCAACGACCGACCAGCCAAAGAACCAGTACGCAGTGATCTGGTGAGTCTTCGGGTACGTGGCTGTGTCAAAGAATGCCTGCATCATCAATCCAATCAGTCAGCCAAGCCACGGTCATCAAATGGCATTCTATCCAAACGAACAAAACGTACCAACAGCGACAGCCCGAACACGGAGATCGTGCCTGCGAATCGCGTGATCATGGCCATGCGTTGGTGTTTCGTGGTGTTGCTTCCCATGCGCGCAGCCTTGCGCAGGACGGCGCCTTGGTACTGGTGGTTAAACGTGTAGGTCGCGATGAGCAGCACGGCCGTGGTCGTGAGACCGGCACAGAAGAGGTAGTACGCCGGCTTGTCACGTCCCGTGTTGGAGAAGAACGGCCAGAACATGCCGTTCAAGTAGACGTGCTTGAGCTTGGCGATGATCACACAGCCGAAGAGCGTCGTGAGCGCGACCACGAGCGCCGTGATGGGGACGGCGACGCGCGCCTTGCGCAGGAGCTCCGATGGCGGCATCGCGACTAATGAATGGATGGATATACAGCGCTGTATCTGGAGCCAGAGAGGTCAATAGGCGAGACCGAGATTCGTCGTGAAGTGGTGGAGAAAACTGTCAAGGCTGACAGACATGCCAGCTGAGTCTGGCGCGGTCTCCACTCTCCATGCCGCTTGTCGAGTGAGGCAGTCGTGCACTCCAGCTGCTGGGCCAATGGGTGCGCCTGTCAACGCTCAATCTGCGACGTGTGTATACTTGATATTTGTAAGATTATCGAGAAAGTACACGTGATTGGCAACTGCCAGCCAATCATTGGGACGCATCTCTCGTCGATATTCTTGGAGATATGATACGTAGGGAGTGATTTGCTGTGAAGTATGATGATGCGGAGACTGCACCCACGTACAACGTCACGACCACATGGACTTTCGTGTGATCCTGGCTTGCAGACGCTGCCTCCGAGCCTGGGAGCTGCCCGTATCGGTGCTTGCAGACAGAGATGGCCTACCAGTTCTTACAGTACTGTACCCTCTCGGCTGCTCATGGGGCTGAGCCTGTTCGAAAGAGTTCTCTGCTCATGGCTTAGCTCATGATTGACAAGACCCACCGAGACTGACACGAAAGGCCACAGTCTCGGGAAGGTCTGACTCGATGGGATGCGCTCGTGCGCAGCTCAGCCCCGTGCCAGTCCGATGCTTGACTGTGGCCTGGTTACTGGATTGTGATTCGAGTCGCTAATGTTCAGGAGCTGAGGCGTGGGGTCCTTTGGATGCTAGGCTCCACCGTGATGGTGTCGTTTGATAGCGAAATAGATTGACTATTGTTTGATATGAGTACAGTGGATGTGGGCTTCGTTGAGTATGGAGAGGGACTGGTTGTCTTGTGAGGAAGCGCTTGTGCTACCATGCTACCATGGTGCCATGTTCTGTGTGAATGTACTGTGAGCACCAGGAGATCGTGTCCGTCCTGAAAGCGTGGCGTACGTGTGGACACGGATGCCAATGAGCTGATGGCCGTGCGAGGAGCTGGGCGAACCGCGATGGAGGAGAGGTTCGTTCGCGTCGTCCAGTCGAATCGTCCTGATGCTAGCATTTGCATCTGAGGTTGCGCTTGGAATGTGCGACGAAGGAACACGGCGTGGCGAGGACGCAAGCGCAGCGACGACGCAGCCACGACGACTGGAGCGATGGCTCGAAGGCGGTGCTGGAGTGTAGAGATCATGGCGAGGATACTTTGTAGCGAAGTGGGAAGTTGAGGAATGAGTAGACCTTGCAGGCAGGCAGCGGTGGAGATGAAGGATCGTGGACTGGCAATTGAGAGTGGAGGTGGGCATCCAACACTCCGTGTGGCTACAACGTCACCCTCGATCTTTTCAGCATGGACCTCCAGCGGTAGTATCAAAATATCATGGGTGATAATTCCACTTACAAGGTAGAAGGTAGGCTGAAGGATCGGTTCCTCTAGTGACGCCCCACAGTATCCAGTATTCCATCTCACAACGCTCTACAGAAGCTGCATACTGTACCCACATCTCAGCACTGATTTTCGATGACCTTTCGTGAGGATCCAATGCTATGGGTTCAGATACAAGCATGAATGGATTGATGATACAGTTAGGACGACACACAAAAGCAAATACTAATGGCCACTACTCGACGTCCTTGCCACCGATGGGTGTGATGGGTGTGGTGGCTGGCTTCTCGTCCTCGTAGACGTGGAAGACGAATGTGAGTGTGTAGCCGATGAGGCACAGTACACACACGAGCTGGCCCAGTGCCGGGATCTGCGCGTTCCAGAAGTTGTCCTCTGTAAATATAAACCCCGTTTGATCAGTGCCACATCCTTGATCAGCAAATGTAGTATGACTGGTGACTCACCACAGGCGTAGATCAACGTGCGCGTGTCGTCGAGCCGCATGCGCTCGGTGCAGTAGCTCTCGCCAAGGTCCATCTCGAGGCACCTGGAGATGGTGAGCCGGTCGCAGTAGGGTAGCATGGCACCAATTGGCAAGTATGGGATCAAGCCGATGACGAAGAGGATGCAGCAAGCGACCTGGGCCTTCCACGTGCGTGTGCGAGTTGTCTTGATCCGTTCCTGCTCGGTGGCAGTCACAGTGGCGCCTGCAGTCTGGTTTTCAAGACTCACGTAGGCCTCCCCAGGCTGGGTTTCCATGCTGGCGTAGACATCCTCGACAGTCGGAGGCAGCGGTGCCTTGGCGAGCTTCCTGGTAGTGTATGTCTGCAATCAAGGGTGCGTATGAGACTGAATGTTAGAGGAGACCGTGGAGCCAACGTACGTTGACGCAGGTAGCAAACCACTCCCAACCGAAGAACCAGCACGCGCCGTATCGGTGGTAGATTGGGTGGTTGGCCACGTCCATGAAGGCCAAGATAGGAAGCCCGATGATGGAGATCAGGCCCGCGATCCTTGTAATCCCCGCGAGTCGAGCCAGTTTCTTCGGGATCTCGCTGTTTGGCGAGCTCTGCTTCATCGCCATCATCTGGAAATCGTAGTTGTTGTGCCAGCAGACGCCCGTCAGGACCGCGACGATTGTGAGCCCCGCACAAAAGACATAGTATGCTGGAGGGTCTGTACAGAGTTGTTGACACAGTGAGAGGCCTGTTTGCTACGGTATCCGATGCACAACAACGCACCTCGGCCCGTGTCGGAGAAGTACGGCCAGAAGAGACCGCTAAGGTAAATGTGTTTGACCTTGGCGATCAACACGCAGCTCACGAGCGTCACGACTCCGATCGCGATCGTCGCCACCGGCGCGATGCTGCGAAGGCTTCGCAGGACAGCAGACGAAGACACCATCGTTGGTTGTGTGGGGTTGGCGAGCACTTTCAAGACTGGCAGTCGCCCACGAATGCGATTCCGATCGCTCAGCGAGAGTATGGCATCAAGGCTCAAGCGTGGGGAAACTGTTTGGTCTGATTTGGAGGGACCATCTTCCCGCACTCAGCGTGGGCTTTCTTGCTGCTGTGCCAATGGAAGTTGCATCGGAACTGTCAGTGGCAGGCAGTCTGCCATCACCATTAGCGTTGCGCCACGAGGAAGCACGCTCAGACGACCAAAAAAGAACGAGGTGAAAGGATCGATCGTGGCTACAGCTCCATACGACTGTGCTAACAAACGACAGTCGCCATTCGCCTGCGAGAGCGCGGGATCGCCGATCCTTGATGTCACCACACAGATTTGCAGCATGCGGGCATGACTTGGACCTCGAGTGGCGTCAGGGTGGCGCGAACTGTACTACAGACCACGATCGCCGACGGAGAATTGACTGAGCGACAGAACCCTGTTGCACTGTTATATGAGCTCGCCTTCCCATGACGCATCTTGAAAGTGGTACATCATCTCTGCCAGTTCAGTCCACAGTCGATCCTTCGGGCATTCCCACAGCGAGTCAGAGCTTCCGAGAGCAAGCAGCTCTCGAACTTCGAGAGGCTTTCGGCAATCACGTGGCCACGCGATCAAGCCGTACTTCTCACAGAACACCGGTAGTTTACAGGTACTAGCCTAGTTGACCTCGTTAGCTAGCCCAAACTCCGCCTATTAGCCTGGCTTAGTTTAATCTCGGGGCAAATGACACAGCCCCCTGAAGAATCTCACGAGCGTCGGCGTGGAATATGGCTCTGTTCGAGCGTATGCAGCGTGTGTGGCGCGCTAGGGCCAAGCAAGCGACCTCCCTACTGAATACCACGCTCCATCCGACTGCTCCGCCGGCTTCTGCGCCTCTCCTCAAGCCAGATTTCCTTAAAAATCTGCCACTTCCTGCATCCACGGTCTCCGCTAATGGCACAAACCATGACAAGCCGACTCCACCGCCTCGCAAGGACGAGCGTCTCCACGACGCCATGTGGAAGCCCGAGCAGGAGTTCCCTGGACGCGTACAGATCGACCGCGACCGCGTGTCGTTCAAGCGCGAGTCGCAGATCCTTCTGCGGATCGCCAACGTGTCCATGACGAGCATCTTCAAGCCACTGCGACTCGTGTTTCTCGGTGCGTTTTCGACAGTTGTTGTGGGCATCACGTCGTATGAAGCCCACTTGCTGTTGGATCCAGCGTGCTCGTCGGCGGAGGCCATTGCCTTCACGTTCAAATACTCACTGGAGAATTTCAACGCCAGTGTCATCTGGGAGACGAGAGAAGCTGAGCTCGTGGCTCAATCGATCGGATTGGATCCGGAGACGATGCTGAGAGCGTTGGATCCTAAGACGCGTCCTGAGGATGCTCAGCTCATGCTGGAACTCCACAGTCTCTACACGATGCGGTCCGTCGTCGCAGGGTCCATGGTGATCGCCCAGCTTCTCAGTATCGTGAGGGAGAGCATGCTGGCCACAACCAAGTACGTCGACAACGTGTACAACGGACGTGAGCCACCGCTACGTGGCGTGACGGAGAGGATCATTCGACTGGCTGGGGAAGGTAGTGATGTGACTGAGGTGTCTATGGCCCGGTACGGAGCCCACATCCTGCCAGTGTATGAGAGTCCAGCCAAGTGCCGGCATCTTGTCGGTCTCTGGTCGAAACAGGGCTGGATTCCGTGTGTGTGGCAGGTGAGCTCAGGTAACTACGGCTACCGCCACTCGTGGGCACAGCTCCGCATCGATGAGACCTACATGCTCCGTACGACGACCGGCAAGTTCATCTTGTGTATCGAAGCGGACGCCACGAACCTCGATCGAGCCCACGAGCTGCAGAAGCCCAACAACGACGTGACACTGGAAGAAGCATCGCAGGCCTACCGCATGATCGAACGCGCGGCCTCGCGCCAGATCAACCGGCCGTTTCGGTCGCTCACAGTGTTCCTGGGCGACTCCCTACAGCTCTGTGATACAGGAGGCACCGAGTTTGTGACACTGAAGGAGCGGATTCGCCTGAAAAAAGAAGTGGACGTGCTCATCGACGCCAAGGCGCCACTGCTCCTGGCGATCCTCAAGTGGTGCAGTCGATTTGCTGACAAGCACAAGACCATCGTTTTGGATGCCACACCACTCAACTACGCACCACTGCAGTTACTATTGGAACGGAACGGATACACAGTCCTCACTCCGTCCGATGCGGACAAGTGGGTACCCCCACCACCAAAGCCTCCGACGAATGGAACCAAAGAGACCTCAGCATCAAATGGAAATCCGCCACAACCGCAACAGGCGAAACCACCATCCCAACAGAATGGGAATGGCGCGAAGGCGACTGCCACGAATTCTGGATCTGCCAGTGGCTCGTCCTCGAAGACAGCCACGTCGACGACACCATCGTCTTCTCAAAAGAACTCTTCCGCCGCAACAGCACCAAAGGCTCCGTCGGAAAAGCCTCCTCCAGGAGCAAAGCCACCGACCGCGACGATCACTGACAAGAAGGAAAAGTTGCCTCGGCTGATCTATTATCCGACCACGGCAGCGACCATCAACGCTGTCCACGCCGTCCTCACCGCCGGTCTTGCCGAGCCCAAGCTGTGCTGCGTCCTCATCAACAGTCCATTCGGCCTCTCACATCTGAAAGAGATCGCCGAGTATGAGGAAGAAGACTTCTTTCCGATCTGTGCGGCCGAAATCTACGACGACTACTTCCGCCAGGTCCGGATCTGGACGCGCATGGGCCACTCGGCGCCGACGATCCAACGCGAACTCGACTTGCGCTTTGCGCCTGTGCTAGACGTTCAAAAAGAGATCGCACAGATGCAACGTGCGTCCACGACCATGAAAAAACTGTCGTAGACACTGTCTAGGATAGGGTAATGCCGAATATTAACTTAGTAAACTCTTGGTCGCTCCTGAAATCTGTCACGGCAAATGGCGCGCGACATACACGAACACCAGCAACAGGAACAGAGCCATAGCCAAGACGAGAATCTGCGAGATCACGCGGACGGCTAGCATGTCCTCAGGCTGCACATCTCCATGGACGATGCGGCGCTTGGCGAGCAGCTCGGTCATGGCACGCGATTGATCGTCCAGTGAGTGGCGTTGGGATTGGCTCTCTTCCATGGCAACATGGCGACGACGCAACGCATCCCGAACAGGCTCGGGGTGCCAGTCCGGCAGGATCACTGTCTCGTCCTCCTCGGTGTCAGTCTTGGCGTCCTGGTCTAGCGTTGGCTCTGGTTCCAACGGCAGCGAGGACGATCGAATGCCGAAGGCACTGGAGATGCCGACGTCGTCCGTGTCTTCCAGGTTCGAATTTAGCACCATTTCCTCTTCCGAGTCTTCCTCTGGGATCACTGGCGTGCGTGCCGCAGCCTCCTCTCGCTCCTGCTCTTCATGCAGGCGGTCGAGGATACGTTGTACCTCTTCCAGCATCGACGGGTTCACGCCCATCTTCAGCAGCACGTCCTTCTCAATGCGAGCCGACCGCAACGCACTGCGTTCCTTTGTCTTCGGTGACGCATGGCGTCGACGATGGTCCTCCAGTGCAGTGGGCGTGAGGGAGAACTCGGACGTGAACGACTCGGTCTCGAACGCCGTGTCCTCCGTCGACGCCAGCGACACCCTGGCCTCCGGCTTGTCCTCGTACACCTCCTCCTGGATCTCCTCCATCTCCTCCTGCTTCTCCTGAGCCTCCGTCTCGCGTCGCATGGCTTCAACCTCCAGTGCGTGGCAGATATTGGTCGCCACCTCCGCCAGCAGCACGGCCGACTCGGGCGACGCCATGACCTCACACACCTTCGTGGCACATTCTCCGGCCGTGGTGATCACCTTGCGTCCATTATCACTAGCGAAGAAGTCGATCAGCGACTGCAGCGTCTCAAAGATCTGCTGTGTAGCTGCCTTTGTCTCTGGTGTGTTGAGCGCCTGCGCGACTTTCGAGGCCGTCGCGACTGTGTTCAAGATGACGTCCTTTCCCTGAGGTGAGACCGTGGCGGCCACGACTTCGTCCTGCAGACGCCGCGTCGTAGTGGCGAGCTGCTTGGCTTCCTCGGCTCCTAATACGCCGACGGCATTCGTCACAGCAGTGGACAGAAGGCGCGTGAGGTCGCGTGCGCGTTGAGGCGTGAGCTTCTTCACGCGGTCCCATAGAAAATAGCTCAGCACGTAGGGATTCGCGACCGAGTTGGCCAGCCGCGTGGCCACGGGCGTGACGACGCGCGCGTCCACGGCCGCGGTCACGAAGCGCAGCGCGTCCCCCACAAACGCCATGGTGCTGCTGGAATTGGATCTGCTGGATGGGTGGCTCACTTGTTGACAAAGGTGGAGCTATTGTTGATCCATTTGCGACAAGGGACCACAATGGGGGAATCGAAGCAGAAGGTGACGCGCTGTCGCTGGCATTTTGGG
This sequence comes from Pythium sukuiense, assembly GCA_023334995.1. NCBI lineage: Eukaryota > Oomycota > Peronosporomycetes > Pythiales > Pythiaceae > Pythium > Pythium sukuiense. The sequence continues at coordinate 11,380 of JAADVL010000544.1, read as the reverse complement.
AGAAACGAGAAGCAGACGCAGAGGATGTCGCACGAAGGTTGCTGGAGTCGTGGTAAGTACGAATCGTACTTCAACGAGAGAGTCGTCTGCGACGTGTGGCGATTGGACTTCGACTAGCGTCTTTTTCATCATGATGCAGTCAGTGGCGCACTGGAGGCCATCGCTCCAGTGTGGATGCCGGGGAGCATCGGTGTCGGTATGTGGGTCTTCGCGTCAGTGTACCGGTACCGGTACTGTATGTGGAATCGAGTCTGGGCTCTGTGAAGGGACTGCACCCAGCGAATGGTGTCGATACTTTACCTCATCCTGGAAGCCTCGTGGCCATCGGCAGAAGGAGGAGAGAGCTGCGAAAAGGAGAAGAACTCCGGAGCGGACATGGCATGTTGTCTGTGATGCGTGGACTTCTCAAGGCAAGCACGAATCATACAGTGCAGATTTGCTGGTAGGTATCAGTAGGAGAACTCTTCGTGGCCTACACTTTGTCGAGCAGGTGCGGCCCGGGTGAGACAAGGACAAGAAAGGGCTTCCTCCTGGTTTTGGATGTTGACGATTGGATCGCATTCGAGCCAACCGCAGCGAGCCACGCCAACTTGGCTGGCGTGGCGGCCAAAGCCAGCCGGCACTTCCCGAGCAAGTGCCTCGGCGGGAGAAGGACCAATATTTCGAAGTCTCTGTGTCGACTATACCTATACCTGTACCGGTGCTGCATTGATTGTCAGGTGCTCCGAGTACTGTACCAAAAGTGAAGGTCCAGTGGCGTATTCGCAGCCCCATTCTCGACCAAGAATACCCAGCAGAAGCTGGCCACTGAAGGATGATCAAAGGTAATCTTCCTGATTGTGGTGGGAGGTCTTCGTCATAACCCACCAGACTGGTCCCCGCCAAAAATCCAACGAGACACGACGCAGCGTACCCGTAGATAGTCACACCGCGCGCGACAAGGATCGCCATGCATTGGGACGAGGCGAGAAGGATTGCCGAAGGGTGGCGATGGCATCACCAAGCACTGTCCGATGTCGTCGGGCTTCCACTCCATTGCAGAACATCATATTTCACAGGTTGTGGACAACCAAAAGAGAGAAGGCATCTGTTGGTCTCTGAGCCGCAATATCCGATATCGGAGGTCTTCTCGGTCCTGCTCTCGTTCATCGATCTGATTGGCTGAGCGGGTGTACCCGTTGATGCAAACCTAAACCGATAGTCCGACTTCTGAATGATGGTCAAGAAGTCGAGAATGTAGGTCTTCGTCACACACACCTGCACGCTCGCCGGGAATTCGGAGCTGCTGAGATCAATCAGTCCGGAAAATCCATTTCCACCGAAGCCGAAGAAGAAGGAAAAGCTCCAGAGAGAAGCAAGTTAGCCACAGTACCACAGCACCACCACTGCCACGATGATACAGCGCATGACCATCGGTCACTCGGTGCCTGCGTCTCCCCCGCCATCGTACCTCTTCAGCAACATGCCCAAGCAGCCCATGACCGTGTTCGACTACGCCGCCTCCAGCGACAGCGACGACCGCAGCCCCGAGCTCTGTCGATACCCAAGCAAGCGTTGCAACAACCTGCGCAGCGAGAAGCGAGGAGGTGGCTTACACCGCTTCTGCGCGCACCACCGCGAGCGTGCGAATATCAACCAACGGCGCGTGGACCACCGCCGACGTCTGCGGCGACAAGGATTGCCTGTGCCACCCATCGAACGTGTTCCGACAGTGTACACCCCGACGAGCACAGGCGCAATAAAACAGGAACCACCACGAAGCGCGGGCGCCATGGACGTGGATCTATTCGACTCGGAGATCCCAGCACTTCCGCTGCTTCCGGATCTCAACGACCACGATCTCCAGGAGCTCATGCGCGTGCTGGACCACATCGACACGACACAACCATTTTTGATCAAGCACGAGGAAGACCCACGTGACGCCGACACACAGAACGTCACGCTTTAGATCCTAATTATCGCTCAGTAGCACAGTGTACTGTAAGAAACCATAGCAAAGAGAGCCACCCACCGCCATGCCCATTTTCCTGCCTTAGTGTTCTTCTTGCTCATCAAGGGGCATGAGGATTCTGAACCCTCACTGGGTGCAAATCACCGCGTGTTGCCTGAATGTTGCTTGAATTGCACCCAATATCAGAGGGAATGTTGCTTGAAGCCACACTGGGAAAACACTTGAAATCTCAGGGCTACATCCGGCCAAAATGGCGACGCGTGGAGTCAACGGCGCGAAGGCGGCATCGCTCAACGAGCGGTTTATCAAATGCGCGGGCTGCAAGGTCAACATCCCGAAGGACGACATGCTCGCGCTGGGGAAATGCACGGTCTGTGGACGTGTGTATGAGGCCGAGCCTGTCGGAGACGCCGTGATAATTGAGACCGTGGCCTTCGCTTCTGGAAGTGAGGCGTCTACAAAGGCATCTACTGCGTCTGCGAGTGCTGCAGTGAGTGGCCAGGCAGCTGAGAAGCCTAAGCGGAAGCGATGGGTGACGCTGACAAGCAAGCGAGACCGCACGTACTACCACAACACGGAGACAGGCGAGGACACGTGGGAGAAGCCAGTGGACTTCGACGCCGACGCGGCGGCAGACGACGGCTTTGGTACGTTGAAGGGATCCTAGGAAAATTTGTGGTGGGCTCTTGGGTCTAATGAGTGGATTCTGTGTGGATTTTGTGGTGGTCGACAGTTCCGTTCAAGCACGACGCTGTGAAGAACGCCGTGCTTCGGGAGCAGGCCAAGATGGACGCGACCAAGATGGGGCTGCCAGCCGAGGTCATCGCGACGCTGCAGCAACGCCAAGTCGAAGAAGCAGGCCAAGATCCACTGGATAGCATGCTGAAGCGGCCAGCTCAAGCCAAGGCCCCGGGTGCACCTGAGGCTTTGTCTCTCCCACCACGGAAGAATGTCAGCCACAACTTCTCCAGCGACTTCAACGGATCCAACACCCCTCAGAACCAGGGTGGCAAGGATGAAGACGACGATGATCTGGCAGACGGATCCGCTGGATCAACGGCTCCTGCGTCCAGCGACAGCCCCAAGCAGAGCTCATGCTGCGTCATGTAGGTCGTCCATATTGTCGTGGAACCTGTAATATAGCATACTCAACCCAACACCCTTTGAAAGGTACTGCACCTAGTAGTCTCTAGTAGAGGTTGTCTGGATGAGATATGCTGTGTCAGAGGTTATCCAACGGCTCACACAGCTGGCACTGGGCATTGCGGTCGTTGAACCGCATGGCATTGTGAAAAGCTACCAACTGTGATTCAGTCATCCAACCGATCGGCCTCAATCCCACAGCTACGATACACGGCCCCGCAATGCGACGGCAAGAGTGTCCGTTTACAGCGCATTCCTCCATTTCCCCACACGACACCACTCGGCATCGTACGCGCCGCGTCGCTGCCATGAGGCTCATGCCGTTCTCGCTGCAAATGGCAGTGGTTATGGTGGTCATCATGTCGCCTCTCTCACTCGCAGCTCAACCTCAATGCCCCGAAGACGCCAAGGTGTGCACGAGCAACGGACGCGTGCTGCATCGAGACCCGCAGCGCAATTGCCAGTTCCCCGACTGCTCCAGCGGCAGCGCTTCCCATGGAAGCAGCCACGTCGGCAGTAGTGTTGGCGAGGTCGTCGGGTGTGAGGAAGATGCACTTGCGTGTCCTAACGGAGACATTGTGAGTCGCGAGCCCAAGCTCCATTGCGAATTCCCAGCGTGTCCTCCAGGAGGAAGTATGAGCGCTGGATCCGGCGTCCAGTTCCTGCAAGATCACAACTTCCCGACGCCAAGCCCCGCGACCCCCGAGCCCGACACGCCCACACCGTCCGTGAGGTCGTCGGCGTCGTCAATGGCTGCCGTGGCCGCCCTAGCGATTGTCGTGGCGATGGCGGGTGTGCTGTATTAAAACTACCGTGTGGCGTGAAGCCAAGTCGACAAGGCGCGTATTACGATGAATGGAAGAACAAAATCAAGAAGAACATGAAGGCGACCGAACGGATGTACATTAAACTAGAGAGTCTTCACTACTGTACTGTACTGGTTGAGTCCCCTGTCGATTTTCTCTCTATGTTAGGCGCCTTCCAGCTACGATGCATATGGAAGAAGCGCCGCGTTTGAATGGAAACGGCAAGGCGCAACTTGAGGTACGGAGAGCACTGCAGTGCCTACGGAGTTGCTGTAGTTGAGGAAGCCTCCCCAGGCTAACGATCGACCGCGGCCGTCCACGTGGCTTTCCATGATCGTGCTCGTGCCTTTCCCAATGACGTTCACGTGGGTCACAATTAGGCCCCATCCTGTCCTGTACATGTAGATCGTTCGAAGGTGAACAGTGTCCGGTAGTGACGTGTAAGTACCTGTACACTGTAGTGGTTGCTCACTGGACTTAAACATGGCTACACTTTCTTCGAAAATCTGGACCGTCGGGCTCCCCATCTCCTTTATCATGTGGGACACCATCGACGCAGATAGACATGAGCCGCGAATATTCCGACACAGGCCACATTATTGACTAGTGTCCAACACCATACTGTGTTGCTCGTGCATGGAATTCTTCTGCTTGTGATCTTTATGATCACATGCCAATCATTTCCAATTCGACACCCTAATTCGCAAACGCCTCTACTCAGAATGAAGTTTGTCGTATTCGTCGCCGTGTTTGCTGCTTTCTTCACTACTCAGACCGTGGGCGCCGCCACCTGCACGCCAGATTTACTGGGGTGTCCAGACGGCACTTTCTTGGGTCGTCGAAAGCCCGACTGCGAATTCGCGGCCTGTCCAGGCGGCAGCTCATCCGGCAGTAGCAGTAGCAGTAGCAGTGGAGCTATCTTCTGCTCTGCTGACGCTAGGATCTGCCCCGACGGCTCGTACGTTGGGCGTGTGGCTCCTGAGTGCAAGTTCCAGTCATGCAACTTCAACCAAAGCGCCAACGATACAAGTACAAGTAGCAGCAGTGCCAGTCACAGCGGCAGTGCCAGTCACAGTAGAAGCGGCAGTGCCTGTGCCGGTGACAGCGGCAGCACCAGTAGCAGCGGCAGTCAGGGCTGCAATGGAACGCACAGCAACAACGGCACTGGCACACATAATAACAACGACATCCAAGCGCCCAGCTCCAATCCCGTGCCAGCACCTTCCCAGTCAGCGGCAAGTACTGGAGTCCGATCTGTCATCAGCGTCGCTCTATTGGCAGCGATGGCAGCTCTCACGTCATGGGGAGACCGACTGTAGACATCTATCTAACATACATACCAATCAATCAGTCTTTGATTGAGGTTATCACTTGATATCGCGGGGGGGGGGTCAACAGTACTGACCCTCCGCTGAGTCAGCAGCCGTGCCCGAGGTTTGAGCAGTGCTACTGTAAATGTAAATTTTTGACTAAATTTTATCGGATCACCTGGCCTGGATATGCCACACTCTACCGGTATTACTATTGCAGTGAGAGTTGAATTGATCCACCCATAATTAGTGGACAGCCCTTCGTTGTCTGTCTCTGTCGGCCTTCACACCCACACCCAAAGTGGTCTCAAGTCGTCAGTCTGTGGAGACTCTCCATTGACTGACTGGCAGATCTAAAGTCATTCCTCAATCTGCCGGCTTAGATCGCACCACTCCTCCAGCCCCATGAAGCTCCTGTCGCTTCCTCTGATCGCAACCTGCGTCGTCCTCGTCGCAACGAGCTGCTCGCCCACCATGGCTTGTGATGCCGACGGCCTCCAGTGTCCCGATGGTACCGTCGTCGGCCGCGTTGAGCCCACATGCGAGTTTGCCAAGTGCCCAACAGGCAGCGGCAGTGGAGGCGAGCCCAGTGCCTGCACCGCGGAAGCCAGGATCTGTCCGGACGGAACCTACGTCGGCCGTGAAGGCCCCAAGTGCGAGTTCACCGCTTGCCCAAACAACAGCACCAATAACACCAACAGCAACAACGACGTGCAGGCACCAGTCGCATCCACGTCGCCCGTCCCATCGTCGACACCCAAGTCGTCAGCAGCGGCCGTGGTGGCCAGCGCGGGTACCGCTGTCGCTGCCATCGTGGCTGCTGTCCAGCTGTAGGTCGCATCTGTGTATCTTCGCCCAGTACTGGTGTGTCCTACGGCATGTTCCTTCAATATTCCAATGCACCCAACATTTTATTGCCGAGTCCAACGCAATGCGAATCCTTCCATGCTTTGGCTAGATGCAAACGGGAGGGTGTCCTCACTTTGGAATTAGCCACACAAGCCTCTCACCTTCCGAGCTATTCTCAGTTCTCCTCTTCCGACATGGTCTCGGCAACATCGCTCCTCACCACTCTATGTGTCGTACTCGTCGCAACTGAGACCGTCACTGGTCTCAGTTGCACGGCTGATGTCAAGGCGTGTCCGGACGGAACGTTTGTCGGTCGAGAAGGCCCCAACTGCGACTTTGCTGCGTGTCCATCGGGAAACTCGTCGTCTAGCAGTGGGAGTGGAGGCGTCTTCTGCTCAGCCGACGCCAAGATCTGTCCCGACGGCTCCTACGTCGGCCGTGTGGCTCCGAACTGCGAGTTCCAGTCTTGCAACGGTACTCAAAGCGACAACAACACCAGCAACGGCAGTAGGAACAATGAAGTGACCGTACCAAGTTCAAGCCCCGTGCCGTCCCCAACCGAGTCCCAGTCCGCTGCCTCGACCGTTCTGAACTCTATCGTCGGCGTCGTCCTCGCGGCAGTTGCTGTGTCGGTCCATTTTTAGATCCTGAGAGTCCGTTGAAAGGCAAGGTGTCCGATACTACGTAGTAATACAGGGGAAGGTAGCATCCCATGCATTCACCTCTCCGGTGGCGTTTGCTTGCATCCAACGGCCATTTACCCTTCCGATACATCGACTCGACTGCGGCCATGAACCTCTCGCTGCTTCTGCTTAGTGGCGCGTCGCTGGTGCTGACGGCATTCGCGTGCTATGACGATCTCCGCGTGTGCAAGGACCAAACAACGCGGACTCGCGACCCAGTCACCTGCATCTTCCAGCCGCCGTGCCCAGAAGACCTCAACAGCAAGCAAGTCGCGAAGGTCGAGACCTTTTCGTTCCGCAACATCGTTCCTTGATGATTCAGGCACGCGCCTGTGAGACTGGAGAGACACATAACAATTGAATGGTGATGTGTGCTGCATAACTCCATCGACTTCGCTATTGATGCCTTCCGCCTCATGCACGGATGAAAGTATGCCGTCGTTCGCTGCCACACAGACAGCTCTGTTCCAGTCAGCCTTCCGCTTTATAAGAGCAGCACGTCACCACGCCGAAGCCTTCGCCGGACAGTGCAAAGGCTAACCGTCAGTAGTGTGTTGGCATTTGGTTCTCATTGTCTTCCTTCGCTCCCCTTCTTGGCGTCTTCCCGCGTCAGATCTCCGATATTGTCGCTGATCACCCCGTCGATTGCGTGGCGTTTCTGGAGTTGCACGCACTCGTGGCTCGTATTCTGGTCACCCCACGTCATCAGCACAGCGCCGGTCCGCTTCACTAGCTCGACACACGCAGGATTCGTGAGAAATTCGTCCGAATTCGACACGATACCACGGAGCTTTTCCATCTTGGCGAAGTTGATGGCGAACTGGAGCGACAGTCGAGCGTCAATCGTTGGCTGGACGCGTCCATACGTCAGAAAGAAGACTGGGAACGTGGCCTGCTTGGCACGCAGTAACACAACGAGGTCCGGGTCAAAGCACGAGAAGAAGATACGACGAGTCGGACTGCCAGCGTGGTCGAAGACACATTGCAGAATCTTGTCGACGTAGTAGTTCATCGCAAACGACGGGGAGAAGCGGTAGTTGGAGCGCTTGAAGCGGTCAGGGTACTTGATCTCGATGTTGAGGCCAATCTCCGGCGGTACGTGCTTGAGTAAATCTTCCAGCAACGGGTAGAAGTCTACGAGATGCTCGTCATCCAAAGCACTGTCTCCGACGTTTCCACGCTTCGGATCAGCTGTGTTGACCTTGACAGGTCGGCCGAGGATGGCATGCCAGTGCTTCTTGACGAGTCGCTTCAGAATCGGCATCTCTTTACGAGGCACAGCTGAAGTTTGGGAGCGACTCAGTTCGCGCAGCGACATTCGATGGATCGCGATCTCATGCTGCTCGGCCTTGGCCCCCTGGGTCCATACACGCTTGTCTTCTAGTCCTACTCGCAGAATGAAGTCGTGGTACAGCACTGGGACGTGGTCTTTCGTGAGCTGCACGTCGAACTCCACGAAATCGGCACCGCTTTTGCCAGCGAGGAGGAACGAAGCGAGCGTATTCTCACGCGTCAGGGCCTTGCGGAAGCCACCCACCTGGTTGAAATGGCGACCCATGCCTCGGTGGCCACCATTGAGAGGCGGTCGTTCACGCCAGTACGATCTCCATACACTTGCGAGAGAATTCTTATCGTGGACGAACGGACGCACGACGAGGTAGTGCAGAGAGACTTGACCGACCACGGATACGCTCTCATCACCTTCGCCCTTGGACACAATAGGAACTGTGAGGAGCCCTTCGCCATGATCATCTATCTGGGAGAGGAGCAGTGGTGCCACTCCGATCAGGTGTCCTCGCTCTCTGTTACTCGCGATACTTGAGCCGACCTCTGTAGCCTCGTAGAACTCTAGCTCCAGTTGGCGAGCTCTCGATCCCTCCCCGGTGGAAAGCTCTTGCGTGGGCACTTTGATTCGGAAAACCTGCGCGTGATCTTCGTCCACGAACAGAACTTGCTTGGTCAAGACGTTGGACATCGACGACGACGGGTGGAGAGTGTTGCGCTCGCGAAGCAGCTGATCACGCAGCCGACGAAGCTTTGGCTCTCCCAGCGTTAGCTTGAAAGACTCGAACGTCACGACATGGGCTTCCACTGTTCCCTTGGCAATCAGGGTCGCGCTACGTTCTGGCCACGATGAGAACAGTCCCAAGTCATTGATACCAGCGTTCGAAGACACAGTGCCCAAGACTTCCACACCGGTTACCGTGGCAGGGCCACACACGTTGATCTCTCCCTTGGTGATGAAGTACGCCGTTCGTGCCTGCTCGCCGTATTGAAGCAGTGCTTCGCCGTCTTTGAATGTCCGGGTCTTGATCTGAGCCTTCATTTGTGTTGCCTGCGCCTCATCCAGGAGGTGGGTTGTGTAGAAGTGTTGCAGCCAGTCGTCCACGGTCGCCATCCCAGTCGAGTTGAGGTATGGCTTCAAGTCTCGACGTTCATGGAGAAGAGCGGCCAGATCCTGACGAAGCTCGGCGCAGTCCTTGCCCAGGAGTGACGCGCCACGACTATCTACGGGTAGCTCTGGCTGTGGCTCCGATCCGTTCTGTGACTTCACGCGGTGACGCATCGCAACGTGGATTGGCTTGGTGTTACTGGACCCATCAAACCATTGAATCGCTGGCTTCTCCTTTTGGAAACTGCCGACCCAGACTCGCACAAGAGATCGATCACCCTGGGGATCCACCCACTCACTGTCGACGTACTCCTGAAGGGCTCCGTCGACCGCAGCGTCAACACCGTAGAACCCGTCCGCTAACTTCAGAGACGTCGACGGCTTCTCTGTATTTTTGGCAAACACTTCGACCTCCGCGAACTGCAGCGTGCTCGCCTCGCTTTCATATTGGATATTCACGTAGCGTCCGTTCACGCCACCCAGACTCACCGTCTCCACTCGACGGTCTTCATGCAGCTCCAACTGGAACGCTCGGATCGTATCAGGAAGATACCCGGACGCCTTCGCCAGCTTAATGAGATCAGCTCCGGACTTGGCACTCAGATCCTCCGTGGAGACAAACACCCACACGGGTGGAGCAGGCACCATCGACGACCGACTCGCTCCATTCAGAGCTGATGCTGGCGGCTTTAACGCGCTCGGCTTGGGCTGCTCGTGGTACGTCGTAGCCTTCCACAGGTTGAGTGTCTCGAGTGGTACTGTGGCCCCCAGATCCACCGTCCACCAGGGGTTCGCCTCTCGCTTGGTGCGTGCAATACGCCACTCGTAGAAGCCGTTGCGGTTTCCGTCTGTGCCCAGAGACGCCACGCGATCGCCAGGACTCGGCACACAGTCCGCAGTGTACGTCGAGCTCTGCATGGCTGGCTTTCCACTGTGAGAAAGTACGCACACAGTTGTGAGGAGGAAGAATCACACCACAACAGATCGAGAATCTCACCATGCGACGTTGGAGCTTCTCGTCATAGTGAGCGAGCGGTTGCCTGGGATCGCTTCCCACGATACGACCTCGTTTGTCTGTGCGTCCTTGATAATATACTTGTATTCGAGTGGGAAGTATTCGCGTTCGGCGGGGAATGACACAGTCGTCGAGAAGGTCTTCTCCGCGGCCGATTCTTCGGTCAATTTCATCGCAACTGCGCACGCAAAACGCATGATCAGCACCTCTATGGAAACGTAATGCGATGCGCTATCCACACAGCCACAAACCTGCTTTCTTCGCGTCCCATGCGCCGAGTTCCGGTGCATTTCCGATCACGAACACTTGCGCGTGCTCGATTCCTTGCGGCACAGCCGCTAGATGGCGTGCGAAGACCGCGACTTCGAACTCGACGTCCATCGCGACTCGTTCTACCGACTGACGGGCTCGTGAGCTTACGAGGATCGCTGTGGGCGTCAATACAGCGTCGTGAAGCCGCGCTTCTCCGATGGTTTCTCGTGTCGTCTTCCACTTTGTCGACGGACGCAACTGGATGGCAAAACACAGAGCAAGCGACTGAGTTCCTGCTAAAACCGAAGATTCTTCCGACTCAGAGTTCAACTCAGAAGAGTGAATAGGTTGAAGTTGTCGGATCGAAGTTGTGGACGGCAGCACCCAGCCAAGAGCCACGGCTAGAATCTGGACAGCTACAGCTGCATGCTGGATCGAAGAGGATCGGTACGAAGTGAAGCTGCAAGTCGACTGCTGGAAAAAGTTCAAGGATGTTATTGTCGATCGACGAATTGACCTGTGCTTTTTGTCATTCTTGCCGTGTATGCGAATCTTCGCAAGTTTCTCTAATGACACCTAGGCTAAGTGACCTACCTAGCCAAACACACCTCAGGTTGCCTTTCTCGTAGGTTGCATTTTCGTCCAATCATCGAACTGTTCCTCCATCTCAGACTCAGACATTTGGAGGTCCCATTTGGCCAATCAGAAATGAGCATCATCTCCAATGGTACCGTCGCTCCTCACAGGCAAATCCCGCAGCCAAGGAAGAGGACGATGCTGCGGCGGTCGTGGCGACTGCGCGTGGCAGTGGCTGCTCCCGCGCGTCGCTCGCCATGGGCCTGGACCACACTCGCCTCCCGCTCACTGTCCACATCAGACTCTGATGGCTCAGTGGTTCCCCCGCAGATTAACGATGAAGAGACGCCGACGCAGCGAAAGCAGCGCATTTTGGAGAAGCAGTTCGCAGCGCTGCCGTCCA
>JAADVL010000543.1:0-21994 GCA_023334995.1 Pythium sukuiense | reverse complement strand
TAAAAGCGCGAATGACTTGGCGATGCTGGGCTGATGGAGCCTGGCGGAGACGGGTGGACCTGGGAGCACCCCACGTTCTGGAAAACTCGTTTTCCAAACACCAGATAATATCCGGATATTTGGACAAACAATCCATTTCCACATGTGTTCGACTTGGATTCACGAGCTGCAGCCGCGGCTTTGGCAACCCGAGGTCGGACACTTGGATGAACTTCGTACCAAGTTCTTTATACTTGAGATCCGACGTCGTTCCAGAACCTTTGGTCTCTTCGACTGCGACTTGGTTGGCACTAGTATTCGTAGAATCTGCCTAAGACGTTGCCTGCCAACGAGGCGTTTGCGCGTTGGCGCGAATTTGTGCCATTCCCTCCTCCAGATACTGGTGTGTAATTATCCACAAGTCATGTTCACGTACGCTCGGATTTATATTGATGCTGTCAACCATGGGATACATTATCAATCGTTTAGACCAATTACCGCATAAGTAGGAGAATCTCCTACTTTTTTTAAAAAGGTAGTACCGTTACGTGTATATTTGTATCAATTTTGATTACGTGTATATTCTTGTATCAATTTTTAAAAAAAAAATTGATACAAGAATATACACGTAACGGTACTACCTACGTTGATATCCGCGATATTCACAATGAACACAAAGACTATTGCAAAGGAACTTGATCAAATAACCAGTTACTGTGTATCGCGGTGGAAGACATAAAGTTGTCCTCGACCGATCCTACAGGACAGTGCGACGCTGGTTTATAGGCTCACGTTGCATCAGACGAGAACGTGCTGGTGCGCAAAGCCGACCTGCTGGAGAAGGTGTCGGCCGCCAACCGCGTGGAGCTGTGCGCCAAGCAGACGTTGCCAAAGCTCCACTCTGTTTGGGTTGGGTGGATATGAGAGCCCATGGGCTCTCTCCGGAGTCCGGAGATGTGTGCCGACACTTAGAAGCGGTCGCCGCAGAGCTTGGTGTTCTTGTCCCAGTTGCACCAGAACCAGAACTGGCATGAGCCCTTGTCCTGCCACTTGCCACAGAACGTTGGTGGCGACGTAGGCGCTGGCGTTGGGGCTGGCGTCGGAGCTGGCGTAGGAGCCTGCGTTGGTGCGGCCGTGGTGGGAGCTGGCGTAGGAGTCGACGTTGGTGCAACGGTGGTAGGAGCTGGCGTCGATGGCGCTGGGGTGGCGCGGTACCCAGCGTAGGCGCTGAAAATGTTGAGGCGACCGTGGCCGTAGTAGTTGTTTGGGAACACAGTCTCCTTGATGTCACCGCAAGTGTCGTTGCCACCACGGCGAGGCGAGAGCGTCGAGCCAAGGCTCGTCTGGTCGGCCGTGCCGGTCAGGCCCGTCAGCACCTGGTTGTACTTGAGCGTTGGCTCGCCACTGAGAGCAGGGCGATGGAACCAGTGACGTGTGGAGCCGCCATACTCGTACCCGAGATGTTGGCGTACGTCGTGTCCGAGAGGTTGTACGCCGACTTGACGTAGAGACCTGGGGCCGAGATGTCCGGCTTCACCAGGCCACTGAGCGTTGGCCCGCGGCTCGAGAAGAACGCGAGCGTGTCGTTGCACCCACGCCGATCACGTTGGCGTAGTCACCAGGCGAGCCAACCGTACCGCAGTTGGCTCCGGAGTTGCCGTTCGAGAAGACCGGGATGATACCAGCCGCCTGCCAGGCGTCCACGACTTCCTGGTAGAAGTCCTGGCCACCACTGCCACCCCACGAGTTGTTGATCACGTGTGGCGCCTTGGAGCAGTCCGGGTTGCCACCTTCGTGTCTGTAGGGCACGTCGTCCACTCACCGCAGGTCATGAGATTGAACTCTGGGCACGACGCTGGGCAGCCCAGACACGCGATCCACTTGGCTCCTGGCGCGACACCGAAGCGCTTGGAGCCAGCGATCGTGCCCATGGTGTGCGTCCCGTGGCCGTTCTTGTCGAACGGCGTGTCCGACTGGTTGTCCGGGTCGTACCAGTTGTACGACTCGCGGATATTGTGCTTCAGGATCTCGTGCCTGCTTCGGACACCAGTGTCGATGTTTGCGACCACCACGTTCTGGCCGATGTTGCCATCCGCCCAGACCTCGGTGGCCTGGATCCTGCCGACACCCCACTCAATGGTGTTGAGGTCAATGTCGGCGTGGGCCTCGTACGCCGAGTGGGCCATCGGCGTCGAGATCTCCGCGACGACCTGCTCACGGATGAACTCCACGCCAGGCAGAGCCGCCAGCTTCTCCACGAGGTCGAAGGTCGCACCGTTGAAGTAGCGCGTCGTGGTCGACCACGAGCGGTGCTGCGCGTCGTACAGCTTGGCGCCGCCGGCTTCGTTGGCGAGGATGAGGTCGATGTCCTTCCGCGACTCCTGGGCGATCGACTCGAGCGAGTTCACGAGCGAGCGAATCTTGTCCTCGCGGGTGGCGTACGTCGCAGCCTCAAGCTTCTTGTACGCTTCGGTGGGGCGCGTGGTCATCTTGACGACGATGTTGGCCTTGCCAGTCTTCTGAAGCTGGCGGTGCACACCGTGGTGGACGACTGGGGCGGCTTCAGTCGAGGCCAGGGCCACGGCAAGAGCAGCAAGCGTGAGACGGAGGTTCATCTTGGACTGGAAGAGCTTGGCCGTGAGCGAGAGAAGGCAAATCCGATTGTGACAACGACCGACGTGCGGTGCCTGTGCTCAATCACGCTGGCGACTAGCAGGCCCTGAGACGCCGCTCTTGAAAGCTAGCAGTCCTCCTTTGGTCATATCTGTCCACTGGACTGCAGCAGCGCGCAAGACCGACGGCATCAGCGAGAGATGATGGAATCACCACCGGTGGCACTGGAAGCGCTTGCGGCAGGGATGCCCCGCGACAGGCCCCACACTTCCTTGTGTTCTGGACTTTTCGGAGTTGCCGAAGGGATGAGACCAAGATGATTCTTGAGTCGATTGCTGCTCCATTTACACTGCAGGCCCCATGGTCGAGTGATACTGTAGTAGCAACTGCAAAGACTCTGTTCTGCAGTCCTGAGTTAGGAAAGAACTCCTGGTCAGGTCCTGACTCCTGACTCAGGAGTTCCCACTGGGATCCTCAGGATCCAGCTCATACAGTACCACCATAGCTCATCTTTTCCAGCGGCTACGTCCGCCTAAAGGGATTTACCCAATCATACTGTTTTATGTGATCCTATCAACCAATCAAAACCCTCCATTTCCCTTTTTTCGAACCCAATCATGGCCATTATGACCTCACCTGTCGTCGGCGAAAGCCAGCAAATCCAGCGCATTTTGATGCTTTCGTGGCGCTGACTTCCATGGCGCCTTCTAATCTCAGAGAATAGTCTCTATCTCCACTAAAGCGAGTGAGAAGGAGGAGCTTGCGGTTGGCCAGATCGAAGGGCGTGAGCCCGAAACGAAGAAACGACAACAGGGGAGGGAGGAGCTCGATTGCACATCGTCTGCAAGACGGTTGCTGAGCCAGACGAACAGTGTACTCACAGTCGCTGATCACGAGACTTTGGGTCCTTGGAATTGGGACTCTCAATTCCTTAGACAAAGTCTCAACTTGGGACTTGTGAGCCGCGTCCCAGCGACTCGCGACATGCCGTTCAACGTGGGGGGCAAAACATATATGGGACTCGGCGTCATGGCCCAGTGGCTAGCTCACCTGGCGGTTGGAATTCCTCTGACGTCTCTAACCATGCCGTCGATATGTGTTTGCGGCAGTTGCACGCCCCGTCCCGATGTCCGAGGAAGCCCTTCGACTCCAAGGCAGAATGACCGGCTCATAGTCTAATCTCTCGACGATGTGGTCAGTCCTTTCGTCTTCTTCGCTCACGCGAGTGCGTTGCTGCGTTCCTGTGGTTGATGCGGCTGCTGGATCTCTGACACTCATGCTGCGTGCTCAGGCCTCGGCTGCCATGCACCGCTCTGTGCGTTTGCACAGCGCTCTGGCACGCCCACTGGCAGCTCGCAAGCCAACCCAGGCAATGGCAGTTCAGGTGATCACACGCGCGACTCAACGCACGCCGCAACTGGTAAGTGGCCTCATGGGAGTGGCGGGTTTTGTCTCCTTTCTTACCAAACGGGTTTGCATTTGCCAGCGCTCTGTGGCGACCGACAGTGGAATGATGGCGAGAATGAAGTCGTTGATGCAAGGAGACCCGGCGACATGGTGGATCTTCGGCTGTGCAGGGCTCGTCGCTGGCACTGTGACGATCGGCGCGGCCTCACGCCTGACTCGCTCGGGTGTCTCCATGCTGTACTGGGTGCCCGATGGGCCGTTCCCGCCTCGCTCCGAGGAAGACTGGCGTCGTGAATTCGACATCTACAGCGACTTCTCGCAACGCCATCAGCGTGTTCCCATGGTACAATAGCCTGTGCTAAGGGTGACAAGTCTGTGGTACTCACTGTAACTTGCCTTGTCCAGACGTATGAGGAGTTCCGGCATAACTTCAAGTACTCCTACATGCACCGCCTTCTCGGCCAGGCCACGACGCTCGCATTCCTCGGTCCACTCGGATACTTCTACGTGAAGGAGCGTCTGCCAACATCCATCCACGCGCTGCTCGCTGGCGTGTTTGCACTTGGCGCTACGCAGATGTACCTCGGCCGCCGCTCGGCTCAGACGATTCTGGAGGAGCACCGCCACCGCGACCCACAGAAAGAGATCAACTACTACGCTCCTCATGGTCTCACTTTCGATGTACGGCCATGTCCATTGTCGAGTATTGGCAGGTGATACTATGTGTTGACATGGACGATTGTGGTTTGTAGACTGGGTTCTCGATGGCGAAGCTGGCGCTGCTGCTGTGGGCGGGCTTCCACCTTGTCTCGCCACCCTCGCGAGCGATCAAAGTGCGGGAGATGACGATGTCGCACGCGCTCAAGGACATTGGCGAGTTGCGCAAGTATGTGCAGTACATCACCCTGTTGTTTGCCGGCACGGCGGCTGCCGGAACGGTCGTCGCTGGCATCGACGCAGGCAAAGAGTTCAACACGTTCCCGAAGATGGGTGACAAGTGGATCCCCGATGGACTCTTTGAGTGCAAGGTGAGATCTCTACGAGAAGTATAGTGGATATGGCTGATGAGCTAACCGATTTGCCAATATTTGAAGCCGTGGCTGCGCAACTTCTACGAGAACGTGGCCCTCGTGCAGCTTGATCACCGAATCTTGGCCGTGAGCACCCTGGGTGCCTACAGCTTTGTGTACATGAAGTTCCGCAAGCCGCACATTTGGGACAATCTCCCGCCAGAGACGAAGACGGCACTCAACTGGATGATGCTCGCCGTTGGTGGCCAAGTGGCTGGAGGCGTGACGATGCTCGTGAACGCCGTGCCCACGACGCTGGCGATGGCGCACACGTCGGGCGCGGCCGCGATCCTGGGCACGTCGCTGTGGACGCTGTACACGCTGCGCTTTGCGCGTCCCGTGAACGCAATCTCGGTGGTCAAGAACGTTTCCAAGGTGTTCTAAGTCGCTGTATTTCGTTTGTTGCTCCTCTTGAGAGCTTTGTATGATCGACAATTGGTTGCCTTTCTCATTGTTCGATTTTGACTACCATGAAGTCAAACAGTCTTGGTGGGGTCCACATCAATTTGAAGTTGAGCATAAGGCATCGCCATGTGATTGGCAGAAACCCGACCGCTGAATGTGAATGAGCTGCGTGCGCGGGTCCTTTGTCGCAATCTCTGTACTGTATGGCTGCTGGCGTCGTGGCCGCGACGCACGCGAATGCACTGTGACGCACGAGTCGACACGCCATTCCGCGACTCGCAGCGACACCTACAGTCTCACTTACTACACCTACCATGAACCAATACATCGACCACACGCTGCTCAAGGTGAGAGGACTGCTGGACGGCGCATTGTGAGTGGATGAGGAAGCTGAGGGAGTCTGTGTGGGTTGTTAGGCGGATGCTACGCCAGCGCAAGTGGACAAGCTGTGCCAGGAGGCGGCTGAGCATGCGTTCTGCTCGGTCTGTGTGAACGGATCCTACGCGTCTTACGCTCGTCAGGTAGAGTGAAGTCGTCTCGAACTCTGGAGGGGCAATGTATCTGATAGAGTGGGGTGCAGGCGCTGGATGCAGCAAAGAGGGAGAAGCAGCTCACCAACCACGTCAAGGTGTGCTGCGTGGTGGGCTTCCCCCTCGGTGCGATGGCATCGGAAGTGAAGGCGTTTGAGGCGCAACGCTGTCTCGACGCTGGCGCGGAGGAGATCGACATGGTCATCAACGTCGGCCGTATGGTCGCGGGCGAGTACGACTACGTGCTTCGTGATATCTGCGCCGTGGTGGCTGTCTGCAAGGAGCGCAACGCGATTAGCAAGGTGATCCTGGAGACGGCGCTGCTCACCAACGTGCAGATCGCCAAGGCCAGTGAGCTGGCGCTCGCTGCCGGCGCCGACTTCATCAAGACTTCCACGGGTTTCTCCACACGAGGTGCGTTTCCATAGCGTGGGTAGTGAGTAGCTGTACTGAAGATGGCTCACGGACTCTTTATGTGTGTGGCTCAGGTGCCAGCGAGGAGGACGTGAAGATCATGGCGGCGCTGGCGAAGCCCGTCGGTAAGCAGGTCAAGGCTAGTGGCGGCGTGCGCTCTGCCGCTGACGCCGCGAAGATGGTGGCATTGGGTGCCACGCGCCTGGGCACGAGCTCCGGCGTCCAGATCATGCAGGGCACCACCAGTGACTCCGCATACTAGAATGCTAATTCAATTTAGCCTATCCAAATTAGCTTAGCTTGTGAATCGCAATCACTCGCGACACGTCAGCGTCCAAGCCACAATCTGACCTGTGAGACTGCATATTCTGGCGTCGGATTACGGTAGCAAGACGATGAGGACCATCACTCTGTTGTCTTGAGCTGAGCTCCTCGCTTTGAGGAGCTCCACGAACGTCGGTAGAGTTGGTCACAACGACATTGGACGAGCAGATCCCCAAGCCCATATTCCACTGAGAGCAGCCATGTTCACGGGCATCATTGAGGAGATCGGCACGGTGGTGTCCATGGAGGAGCGCAGCGACCTGCTGCTGTGGAATGGCGAGCGAGGTCGCGGCTGGGTGCTCGTTCTGCGCGTGACAGTGGCGCTCGAGGGCGCGTACATCGGCTGCAGCATCGCCGTCAACGGCACGTGTCTGACGGCCACCGAGATCAACGGCGACAAAATCTCCTTCGGCGTCGCCCCGGAGTCGTGAGTACAACTGGCTTTTGAATGTGGAAGTTGTGGAGGGTGGATGCTGATGATGCGGGTTTGGTGCTGTTGGATGGCAGGCTGCGTCGCACGAACTTAGGTGCGCTCAAGGCCGGCGACAAGGTGAACGTGGAGCGCAGCATGGGCGTGGACTCGCGTAACAGCGGTCACTTCGTGCAGGGCCACGTGGACGGCACGGGCAAGATCCTGTCATTCACGCGCGAAAACGACTCGCTCTGGGTCAAGATCAGCACGCCGCCGTCGATCCTCAAGGACATTGTGAAGAAGGGCTACGTCGCGATCGATGGCACGAGCCTCACGGTGTGCGAAGTCGACCACGTGGAGAGCTGGTTCAACATCATGCTCATCTCACACACGCAGAACCACATCATCCTGCCACTCAAGAAGGTCGGCGACCTGGTGAACCTGGAGGCTGACGTCCTCGGCAAGTACGCGGCGCGTTCGGTGGCCGCGGTGCTTGAGCGTGTGGAGGCGCTGGAGAAGCAGACGACGCTCGCACTTCGCGTGGCGGCGGCCGCCATTGGTGTCGCGACGACTGTGCTCGCGATCACCACGCTGTCCAATCGCAAGTAGGCAACGACATGATGCGAAAAAAGCAAGTTGGGCCTCAGGGAGTCCGCACGATGCGAGCGCATGTTTGTGTTTCTAGTGTTTAATATGATCCTATTGCCTGCAGCCTTCGACCCAAACGATTCCAACACCGGTACTCACCGTTCGTCTCATGTCTCTGCCTTTGGTAGGAACACGCCACCCGACAGCAGCAAGTTGCGCGGCGTGAATTGCACGCGGTAGATCGGCGTCTGCTTGGAGCGCAGGGTTTTGAGGAGGAAGCGAGACTGCGGCAGTTCCTGCACGGCGCTGGGACGTACCATGTGAATCGGACGCACAACGTGGGAAAGCGACGACTGTGAGCGCTGGGGTGGTGGCGCAGGCGCACTAACAGAGTGAGCAGCAGACTTGTCTGCCACCGACTGCATGTCCCACAGACGCACCGTCGAGTCCATGCCACTGCTGGCGAGGATGGTGCTTTCCTGGCTGAAACTGAGCGAGGTCACAGTCGCGCGATGGCCCACGAGCGTCTCGAGGCGCTTACCGGCCTGCAGGTCCCAGATATTGATGTATTGGTCGTCACCCGAACTCGCCAGATACCGGCCGTTGCTCGAGAACGCCAGACTCTTGACACCGTGGAAGTGGCCTGTGAAGATACGCACGCACTTGCCTGTCTGGACGTCCCACAGCCGAACCGTCTTGTCACTCGAACCCGTCGCAATGTAGTTGTGGTTCGGGTGAAACTCGACCGTCTCGACGTCCGAAAGGTGGCCGGCGAACACGCGCAGAGGCGTCATGTGATCTGTGCTCCACAATCTCGCCGTGCGATCCATCGAACACGATGCAAAGTAGTACCCGTGGCGGCCGAAGCGAACGTCCCAAACCGGATAACCTTCATGAGAGCGGTAGATGACGACGTTGCTCTTCGCCGCGAGACTCCAGAGACGAACGGTCGAGTCAGCCGAAGCCGTGAGCGCAAAGCGATCGTCGGGAGAAAAGTCGGCACCATAGACTGCACTGGAGTGTCCTCGCAGCACCGCCGTCTTCTCGTCTTCGTCCGTTTCGGACAGATCGCCGTGATAAATCGAGCCACGCGCTGTGCCGAGAGGTTGGTCATCGTTTCGCCACACGCGGAAGGACCCGTCGTCGCAGGAAGCACCGACCATCGTCACGTCCTCACTGAAGCACATATTGTTCACATGCGCGCCACCGGAATTCGCGAACGAAAAGCAGAGCGCTGAAGGCAAGTTGCTCTTGCTTAGCGTCGTGCGTACTTTGAGATCTTCGAGTGCCTGGGCCTTCATCTCCTGTGGTTGACGAAGAATGAGTCGCTCCATGATCTGCGCATTGAAGGCGTTCTTGCGGTCAGGCATCGGCCCGACGACGTCCAACTCGCTTTTCCGTCGATCCAAGTCCGCATCCGTTCCCAGTCGCGATCGCTTGGCTTTCCGTTGTGCCTCTGTAGTCGCAGCGGGCTTCTCGCCTGGCTTCGATCCCGCCTTGTCACCGCCCTTGGCCCCAGCCGCCGATCCGTCCGCCGGGCCATTCTCACTCGTTCCGTTCGTCGATGCTCCTTTCTTTTCTAGGTCACCACTAGCTCCCGCGCCACCTTCACCAGGACCAGAGGAGCCACCGCCACTTGTGCCCGCAGCTCCTGAGGCGGGTCCATCTTCATCTGCCTTGCTACCATTTGCACCACTAGCACTCGCATCACCTTCGAGAGCTTGGTGTAGTTTTCGTGATGGCAACACACCCCAGTTGACCTTGATCGCATGCAGATCCTCGAGCGTCTTGCCTTGGCCGCCAGCGACTTGCACCATGTACTCCATATCGTAGTCACCAGTCGTCAGCGGTGCACCGATCTCGCTTTCGTTTGGAGTATCTGAAATAGCAACCGTGCGTGCGACATCATCTGCGGCTTGGTGCGTGCTCACGTGATCGGAACGCTGCACGAGGCTCGGAATGCCATCGACCGACGTGATATCCTCGAGCTGCTCGAGACGCAAGCCCGGCTGGTTGGCCGTGACGACCAAGTTCACGCGCTCGTTCACGATCGTCAGCAGCAGGAAGAGCTGCTCCTGGCTCAGGAACGCGTTCAGCAGCTCGAACGAAAGCAGGCTCATGTGGACGTTGAACTTGCTGCGCAAAACCTGCTGCGCGTACTCGTTCGATCGGATGTGGTCGGGCGTGAACAGCAGACTGAGTTGGCGTAGCTCCTCGACGTGGAGCCTCATGTGGTCGCTTGAGAACCGCAGGAAAAACTCCTTCGCTGCGGATACGAAGCCCTTCGCCAGCAGATCCAAGTAACAGTGCACGAAGACGGGGAACGTCACGGCGTGGAGATCGTACTTGTACATGTCCAGCGAGTCGCACACCCAGTCCGTGAGCTTGGCGTACGCCTCCTCGAACGAGCTCGGATCGCCGCCCGTCAGCCCGTAGAACAGCTAATCAACACCACAAATGACACACCATGAGCACCCAATACGAGCCTTTAATCGCACGGCCACACGTACAATGTGATTCGCAGCGCAGGACTCGGTCGTGAGGCCGAGCTGCTGCGCGTACCGCTCCAGCGACACCTCTTCATCCTGTATCCGCTCCACGCCCAGGAAGCGCCGCCGCTCGTCGTCAGTCGCCGCCACGATCTCTTGCTTCACCACGACAGCGCCCGTGGTAGCCGCTCCATTCGTATCGGCGCTGTGTCCGTTCTCCAACAACGGCGGCGCATTCGCCATTTCCACGTCTCCTCCGTCTCTCAGAACGCCGCGATTCGACGGCGGCACGACCGTGTAGCCGCGCTTCTTCAGGTACTGCAGCATGAGCTCATCCATCACGTTCTCCACGCTACGCGGCGCGGCGTCCGTCGTCATCACCGTCGTGTCCACAATTGCCGTTGGTGATGGCGCCGTTTCCGTCCGCTTCGCGGCTACAGGGGACGCTGTCGTCGCGGAAACGCCGGTAGGGGCCACCAAAGGCATGTGCACAGCAGCCTCCGCCAGCGTGGGGGGCATACCGGGCGTCAGAGCCGCCGCAGAGCCCACAGAAGTTGGGCTCGGCGTCGTCACACTCGCCATGTTCATGCTCGTTTGACCGCAATGGAACCCCACGCCCAGAAAGCGCTCCCCCTCCGATGGAGGCAACACTTGGGAAACATTCGCACAACATTCGCGTCACATCCATTAGGTAGTGTTGACTACACCATTTGAATAGATGAGTGATGGTCGCTAGCCGTGGATAGATGAGCTGCTCGCTGATTGGCTACATTTGCGTCAGATTAGACAATCCGAGTCAGCAAGCGGACACGAACCGCATGCACGTCACGGCCATGACCTTGGCATCCGCTGTGTGTAGCGCCTGTCACGATGACCGCGCACTGTCGCCGTTGAGCTCTCTGCGTGCAGTGCCGATTTAGCTCCATTCTGTGCAAGTCGCACACTCTCAACTGCGAAAATGGACCCCCAACGGACAGTCGAAGCCCCCAAGAACGACAAGCTGTTTGAGCGCGCGGTGCCCAACCTCGCAAACGCGCTCGTGCCTTTCAAGTGGCTCTGGCGCTGGAGTAAGCGCAACTTCGGCACGGAGGAGCAGTCCGAGCCATTGGCGACAATTCTCACGGAAGGGCTCGTGTACGGCGAGGCGCCGCGGTTCAGATTGAGCGAGCGCAAGCTGTACTACGTCGACTCGTACGCAAACGCCGTGCGTCGCTACGACCCGGAGACCAAGAGAGACGAAGCCGTGTTCGAGCATGACGACTACGTGTCTGGATTGGGCTGGCTGCCCGACGGACGCATGCTCATCGTGTCCATGAAGAAGCAGCAGGTGCTGGTGTTCGACCAGTCGACGAAAACCGCCAGTGTATACGCTGACCTCACGGGTGTCGTGCGGGATCGCGCCAACGATATGGTCGTGAGCGCCACTGGAGACGCCTACGTGGGTAACTTCGGATTCGATCTATCGGCGCTCAGCATGTATACGACGACACTCGTTCGCGTTGACGCGACACAGGCCGTCCACGTGGAGGCCACAGGACTCTTCTTCCCAAACGGCTCGGTCATTACACCTGACAACAAGACGCTCATCGTGGCGGAGACGTACGGTGCCAAGATCACATCCTTCACTATCGCAGAAGATGGATCTTTGTCGAATCGTCGTGTGTGGGCGGACGTGAAAGTACCCGTGGATGGAATGTGTCTTGACGCCGAGGGCTGCGTGTGGGTCGCGGTGCCACAAATTGGCCTCTATAAGACATCTGGAGCTTTGCTGCGCGTGCGTGAAGGTGGAGAGGTCGTCAACATGTTTGGCTTCGGTGCCAACGGCATCTCCAGAAGTGTCTTCGCGTGCCAACTGGGCACGGACGCTGACGGCAGCCACTACCTGTACTTTCTCGAAGCTCACTCCGGTGACTCCACTGTCATCCTCAAGAACGGACAGGCCGAAGCCAAGAAGAACAGCGTGCTCAAGCGGATCCAAGTGCCGGTGGGACCCGCGACAAGACCCGACAATGTCAACTACTGCGGTGGTTACTACTGATCGTCAAAAATGCGCTGATCTCAATACATGTAGATGGATGATTTGGACGCTATCACAGGATAGGAGACCTTCCCAACTTTTGGGATCCATTGGAAGTCGATGTGGGGCTCGTATTCTCTTCGGTGCGAGGTGCGAGGAGCCGTTCGCAAAATGGGTACAGTGTACACTCCTTTGTGATCCGGCTCCATGATCTGATGGCACATCAACTTTGGTATCCAATTGCAGTTGCTCTTTCTGGTCCGCGTTCTTCCCGCACGGCATCATCCCGCTGTTGACAAACCCATTGTGAGGGCCGCAGTCTCGAGCAGCTCAGCGCAGCTCTCCCGAGATCCCGAAGCTCTCAGTATCAAATTTGCCGCCAACTCGGAGATCACCATGTCGGACTCGCCAGGCGCAAAGCCCACGCCCGACGCCCCGTCGCTCTTCGTCAAGGCGACGCCCAACGTGCTGCAGGTGCTATTCCCGGCGCGCTGGATCTGGCACTTCCTCACGCGGCGCTTCGGTGTCTTCAGCGTCTTCGCGTCGCAATGGAACGAGAAGGATCCGATGGCCACGCTGCTGGCCGACGGTATCATGTATGGCGAAGGCCCGCGCTTCCGCCTCCAGGAGAACGCGCTGTACTACTCCGACATGTACGCCAAGAAGGTCTACAAGTACGAGCTCGAGAGCAAGAAGGTCACGACGGTGTACGAAGGAGACGACTACGTGTCGGGTCTCGGCTGGCTGCCGGATGGCCGTCTGCTGATCGTCGCCATGAACTCGCGTCGCGTGTTGGCTCTCGACCAGAAGACCGGCAAGGCCGACGAGTACGCCGACGTCTCGGCGGTCACGCGCTTCCGCGCCAACGACTTCGTCGTCGACGTGTCCGGCCGCGCGTACATCGGCAACTTCGGCTTCGACTACACTGACGCTATGAACGCGTCCACCACGACCCTCGTGCGTATTGACAAGGACCAGTCCGTCCACGTGGACGCCACGGGCATGTTCTTCCCGAATGGCAGCGTGATCACCCCAGACGGCAAGACGCTGATCGTCGCCGAGACGTTCTCCGCCGTTCTCACTGCGTTTGATATCGGAGCGGACGGCTCGTTGTCGAACCGTCGCGTGTGGGCGGAGATCGGCGTGCCTCCGGATGGCATCGCACTGGATGCTGAAGGCTGCGTGTGGGTGTCCGTGCCACAGGTCGGCATCCACAAGACGGGCGGCGCTTTGATGCGTGTGCGTGAGAGCGGTGAGGTCACCAATCTCTTCGGGTTCGGTCAGAACGGCATCACCAACTCCGTGTTCGCGTGTCAGCTCGGCACGGACGCCGCCACAGGCAAGCACTGGCTGTTCTTCCTGGAGGCCGTGACCAGCGAGGAGCATGTCGTGCTCAAGAACGGCCCGGAACAAGCCAAGAAGAACACCGTGCTCAAGGCCATCGAGGTGCCAGTCGGCCCAGCACGCATCCCAGGCAACGACCGCTACTGCGGCGGCTACTGCTGAGCCAGTGGAGACCTTCAGTGGTCGCAGAGGCAAGTGGTGACGTGGGAAATTGATGGAATGCGTTCTTTTTTCGAACAAAAAAGCTGCTCAATTACTGTACTTTCCTACCAGCGGAATGAGAGACTGGCAAGACGTTCCTCCTCCATGGTGTTGATTGTGCATTCAGGACGACACGAGCAGCTCTTGACCAAGCGAGTGCGTTGCCGTGTCAGCGCTGACCACGTCGGGCTTGTCATCGCGTTCCGCTGACGGTGACAACCAGCGGAACAGATGAGGAGCTGCTCTGAGTGGTAATTTACTTTATTGCGTAAATATACATATAATTTATCGAAATTACAAAAACCGAAAGTTGCACCCCGAGCGAGGGGTGCTGTGGCGTTTTGAGCCCACTCGCGTCATCGACGCAGCACGGTTCTTCAAGCCATCCGTGGGTCCATGGGGTGCGCCTCGGTCGCCAGTCCCACCGCTTGATGGCTGTCGTGCGACTGCAAGCGTGTTGGCCAGAGCTTCCGCTTGATGTGACGCCAAGAATAGCTCCGGCCAATGGTCGCGCTTCAAACACCTCTGTCACAGGCGAACTGCCAACAGCTCCTGCCAATGGGTTCTTCTATATTCACATGACCGGCTTTAAACGGTACCAATGCCTCGTCGAATTTCGGTCATAATGATTGTAGAAGATAATACCCTGTATACAACAAGCATAGATGCACACTCCAATGGCCCCCACCATTTGCTTTTCGTTGAGGTGTACCCACGAGCCAATCGCGGTATCGGGAACGCCCAGCGCTTCAAGCTGCTAGCTGCCAATTGGCCAACGGCCCTAAGCTTCTCGAGGCTGGCGGATCACGCTCAGAAGCCTCCCGGATCGCCTGTGTTTTCTTTCGAACCCGGCTCTGGGATTCGCTCAGCATCTCGTGACGCTCGTGGATTGTGGACGCTCCAGCCAACACGGCGAAAGCCATTGTCCGTGATGCAGAGCCCTGGTGGCCTCTGCAGCGTCCCATGCGGTGCCTCGTCATGCCCAAAACCGCTCGTCATTTGCCCATTCCTACACCTTGAAGCCCTAGTCGCCTGTGGCCGAGCAACCACGTACGACGCCAGCCAATCAGCGCGCGGCATTCTCACTATATTTTACGTAATTTTCATCTCATCGACCGAAAACTATCCCACCGATCGTGTTTACTTTCTAAACTAGACACTGTCACCCATATTAATTACCGAAATAGCCCTCGTGGAAGCGAGTGGGGCGCGTTCCGACGACTGCCCGCATACTCTTGCTCACACACACAACCAAGAAGAAGCACCAGGGACGCCACCAGAGAAGCGCCTCTCTGCATCTTCTTCCAGCGGCGCTCCTCACGCGAATTTAAACTCCACGGCAGCTGCGTGCGGCTCCCATCGTTCCATTGTTCTCTACGTATCGTCTCTCGCTCGCGCGGCCTTCGAGAGCGCTCTACAAGCCCCAAAATCCCCATGGCGTCACAACCGATTCCTCCAGCTAACATGGCGGCCTCGCTCTCCACGCACAAGGACGCGCTTCCTACGCAGCAGCAGACGCACTTCCAGCAGCAACAACAACCGAGCGTCGATCCGAATGCGTGCGCCAGCGGAAACCCCACGGGGCTCATCGGCATGAGCGCGCTGTGGCCGCAGTGTCGCCACTACCTGCGCAACATGGCGCTCGGCAGCGAGAGCCGCAGTTTCTTCAACCTCGAGCCAAACTCGATCTTCCTGAACCACAATGCTTACGGCACCGCTGTGCGGCCAGGTACGCTCTATATCTGCGTGGCTTTCCGAGCGATTTTGGGCCAGAGGAAGCTAATCGATGGATGTGTGTGGTGTTATAGTGCTGCAAGCCCAGGCCCACTTTGTGAACCAAATGGAGATGAACCCGGACCGCTTCATGCGTCGCGAATTGCCAGTGATGCTGCGCCAGGCTGCGTCCAAGCTGGCGGAGTTCGTGCGGGCCGATGCGGACGATGTGGTGTTTGTGACCAACGCCACGACCGGCATGAACGCCGTGCTTCGCTCTGTGGATCTCCAGGACGGAGACGAAGTGCTGTGTCTCAACCTCACGTGTACGTACTAGTAGAGCTCTGTTGGTTTGTTGACTGGAGTGGCGTGAGACTGACAAACTGAGGTGCTTGTAACAGACCCGTCAGTGCTCAACACGCTGCGTCACCTGTGTTACCAGACTCAGGAGTTCGTCGAGCTCAAGGTGGTGGACGTGGATCTCCCAATCGCCAGCTACGACGCTTTTGTGAACCAGGTCGCTGACGCCATCACGTCCAACACCCGTCTCGCCGTGCTCGACCACATCGCTAGCAACGGCTTCGTGCTTCCTCTCGAGAAGCTCATCCCGATCTTCCACGCCAAGGGCATCCCAGTGCTTGTTGATGGTGCCAGTGCCCCTGGCCAGCTCCCGCTCAACCTCACGCAGCTCAAGGTGGACTTCTACGTCGGTAGTTGTTACAAGTGGCTGTTTGGCTCCAAGTCGTGTTCGTTCCTGTACGTCGCCAAGGAACACCAGACAATGGTGCGTCCTGTGGTCACGTCTCTGAACTACGGCCAGAGCTTCATCGAAGACTTCTCTGTCCAAGGCACACGGGATGAAGCCAACTTCCTCACGATCGTCACTGCTCTCGACTTCTACGAGAGCGTCGGCTACGAGCGTGTCTTCGCCCACAACAAGGCTCTCATGGACTGGGCCAGCAACTACCTTGTCACGCTCTGGCGTACGAACGCCCTGCTGCCACCGTGGCAGCGTGCCCCATTCGTCTCGAACGTTCGCCTCCCAATCGACTGGCCAGTGAACCGCGACGGCACGCCGATGACCACAGAGCAAGTGACGGCGATCTGCGACGCCATCATGGACCTGCTCGCAGACCGCTTCCGGCTCGTCGTCAAGATCGCTCCGTTCCAGCAGGCGCTGTACGTCCGCATCAGTGCACAAATGTACAACGAGCGACGAGAGTTCGAGCACCTCGGCCACGCGATCCTGGAGCTGACCAAGGCGCCGTCGCTGTGTGACTTCCTCGCGCAGCTAAGCCTCTAAATATCGTCTATGTATTGCATATACCCCTGTACCAGGACACAGCAGTCCACCTTCGTCCACTGTGTGTGTCGCATTGAAGTGAGTAAGTCGAATTGATGATTTCGCCTCGCAAGTCCAATTATTGCAAGCGTCAACACTTTGGATTGTGCGGCAATAAATTATTGGGACATGCTGTCCAGTGTATTTTTGCGAAATTTGCCACATCTCATCCGTAACTTACCGTCACTCTCGCGAGGTAGCTGCGCACACGGCGAAGAAAAAGCGAATAAATTCCCTCTTCCTCGTCATGTCACTTCACGGTCTCAGTTTCAACGCCCCAGTGGTTCGCATAGTGAAGCCAAGCCAATTGAACTCACCACCAAGCCACCAAGCTCACCATGGACGCCTTCCGCTCGCTGCAGGCCAAGACCGGACAGGTCACCGAGTCGATCTCCAACATGGAAGGTGCGATCCGCGCCGCCGAGGAGACGCTGGAGCACCTCTTCAACCCGAATCTGGACCACGACAAGAAGATCCCGATCGACCTGCTGCACCAGGCCAAGGGCCTGGCCTTCCTCACGGTCATCAAGGCCGGCTTCGTGTGGACGGCGCGCGTAGGCACGGGCGTGGTCATGTCCAAGCTTCCGGACGGCCGCTGGTCGGCGCCCAGTGCCATCGGCACGGTCGGCATGGGCTTCGGCGCCGAGATGGGCGGCCAGATCATCGAGTTTTTGATCATCCTCAATTCGGAGCAGGCCGTCAAGAGCTTCATGCAAAAGGGCCAGCTCTCGGCCGGCGCCAACATCGAGTTCGCGGCCGGTCCGTACGGCCGTGCAGCTGGCGCGAACGCCAACATCAGCTCCTCGGGCATCGCGCCCAACTACACGTACTCCCACAGCAAGGGCCTTTTCGGTGGTGTGGGTCTCCAGGGCTCGGCCATCGCGGCACGCTCGGACCTGAACAAGAAGTTTTACGGCCGTGAGATCACGCCGACGGAGATCTTGACGGGCGCCGTGGAGCAGCCAGCGGCCGCGTCCCAGTTGTACGACGCACTGAACCGCATCGCGAGCATCCCGCCGTCCAACACGGCGAGTATGATCAAGAACAAGTTCCTGTCGCCGTTCCTGGAGCGCATGCCGTCGGCCGCCGTGGGTCCGGACATCCAGATCGTCTACGACCGCGTGCTCTCGACGATCGACGCCGTCGCCGGACCGCAGGGCGTCGAGGAGTTCAAGACCCGCTGCAAGGAGTACGGCCAGAACCGCGCGACCGACGAGGAGTTTGTGGTCTACCTGACCAACAAGTTCAACAAGGACCACCTCGTGCACCTCATCCCGGACGTGATCAAGCTGCTCCAGGACGCCGACAAGCGCAAGTACCTCTGGGTATGGTTGTCGTCCATTCTGCCGCCTTTCTCGTATATGCCGCCTTTCTCACGTTGACTGACATTTTGGTTTTGGGTACTGTAGGACTACTACCTGCGCCTCAAGTCGGAGGCCTCGGCGGCGCCGTCGCAGGCGTCGGCCAGCCCAGCGCCATCGCTCTTCTAAGTTGGCCGTGCCGCTCGCTATCTGTCTCTAAGACTCGGGTGGAGGGAGCTGTCGTCAGGATTTTGATATAATGCACGCACGTCTATTTTCTCTATGAGCCTGCATCTAGCCTCGTCTAGATATGTGGTTGGCGTCGTCTTCATCGTCGTAGTCATCTGGCGTTGGATACGTCAGCTTGCGAGGCATTTCTCTTCTCATATCTTGGTAGTAGAATGCCTTGTCATCATCTTCGTTTTCTCCGTCTTGAGAAAGCAAACTCGTGCTGTCGAGCCCGGACTCTTCATCGTCCGACGATGGCAGCGACGCGTAGAACCACGACGTGCAGAACCTCTCTTTGTACGCGTCCAGTGAGCTCTTGTTGGTACCGTACACGACGGCGTTGAGTAGCGGCTGCAGTGGGTCGCAGATGCATTCCATGACGGTGAGGAACGTACTGGGCGAGTGGTCCACGCGAACGAACTGCACGAGGCGGTTGATCACGCCCCACACAGAACACAGGAAGAAGATCACGAGATATAGTGCCACGCGCTTGCGTAGCCGCTGCTTCATCGGATCTCCCGTGAGAAACCGAAGGATGATGCAGTACACCACGGCGTTAAACGCGAAGATGCAGGCGATTGGGATGTAGAACAGCACAAACTGGTGCCACGCGCCTTCGCGTTGCCACTGCTGCGTCGCGTCCTCCTTCGCTCGTACGGAGATCCAGCACCAGCGGCGGTCGGCTCCACCCACGCCGAGGTGGCCTGTGAGCTGCCGCAGGACGAGATACGTCAGGATGAGCCCTGGGATCCCCCAGCCCACGAGCCGGTAGCTATTCAGCAATCGCTCCGGGTACTCATTGCGTCTGACGATGATCTGGTAGAGATGGAAGGCAAAGCACGCCGTCCAGAGGTACGACGCCAGGTAGAAGTACTGCAGCAGGAACGCCTGGAAGTAGCACGCGGCCTCGTGGTCCACGTAGTGGGTCTGCAGTCCGTTCACGACGATCGACCTAAAACATGGCAGCATATAGGCCATTAGAAGGAGGCCAGCTATCATGGCGACATGGAGAGGATGGTGGTGGCGTACAGAGAGAAGCCGAAGGCAGTGATGAGGCCGGCGAGGCCCATCGACGCGACGATGCGGCGGCTGAGGTAGTTGGGCAGCGCGAAGCTCTTCCAGGTCGTGAAGACAAATGCGCAGCCGAGGAACGACACGACGGAGGATACGATGAGCAGCACTTCCTCCGTGAGCTGCAAGGCCTCTGGAGAGCCACGCAGCAGCGCGTGGACGAACGCCTCGACGCCCATGGTCTCCCTTTCCGATCTGACGCAGTGGTATCCGATAGTGTGATGGAGATTGGTGTCGAAGTGGCGAGTCCTACCTGCGTTATGTGATACGTCAGGAAAGGCGGCAGCACAGAATGCAGGTTTGTATCATATAACAAAGGTAATCGTATTTCAGAGGTGTGGCTACATTTCACGGAGCGGAGCTGAACAACACTTGAGATAATCAGGGATGAATAATTTAGATTTGAGATTGATGGTGTACTTCTAGAGGGCTGGGTTGGTGGATGTCTTCCGTGGCAACAGGGCTGCCAGTTCGTGGTGGTGGAGCTGGGCGTCTTCGTAGCCCATGTCGAAGCGCTGCTGGTGGGTCGCCATATCCACTGACAAGTGGAACGCTGTGATGTGGTGGGATCGCCACGTCCAAGGCTTCAGAAGAATGCGCGGTCGACTGGTATCAGACAAGTCCGTGGACGAGCATTGTGGGTTGGCAGCGGAACCGTTCGTGAGACGAGGAGCGATTGCGTCGTGTGGGCTTTCGATTTGAGGCAGAAGGCCGTTGATGAGCTTGGCGACAGGCTTCGTCAGCGACGGGAAGAAACGCTCAGCCACGGCGTTTGTCGTTGACCGCACGGTGTCCATCGTGAGCTGCATCGAGTGGTAGTAGATGTCGGACCACGTCGAGTACTGGTCACAGTTAACGCCCTTGAAGTTGGTGATGCCACCGTCGACGTACCACTTGCCGCGGTGCTCGATGCACGGCTTGCCTGACAGCGCAAACGGAATCATAGCTGACGCCAAGATCGACTTCATGAGGTCATCGAGATCCGTCCACGATGTGTGGCGTTCGGGTTGCATGGATGGGAAGCGCGTGACAGCGATGGCGAGGTTCTTCTTCTGCACGCGAAGGTGGATGTCCGGGTCGTCCTTCCACAGATCCTTGATCGTGTCTGCCACGATCGTCGCGTAGCGGCCGTAGCCAGTGTACCACGACGCGTTCTGCGGCACGACTTGCCGCTGGATCTTCTGGATCACTGCCCACGCCTTGTGTACATCCGTCTCCGCAGCCAGCAGCGTGGCCGCCCACGAACCGCCCGAGCAGCCGCTCAAGTGGCAGTTCGACAGATCAAAGTGCTCCTGGATATACGCTGCGATGCCCATTTGGTAGACGAACGCGCCTGCCGAGGCCGAGAACGCGATCTCCACTGGTGGCTGCGCAATGTTGTTGTTAAACGCTGATGCGATGGGCGACTCGGGCCGCACAGTGATGCTCGACGCCTCGGCGTCCAGCTCCTCGTCGCTGTGTGGCTGGTTGTCTTCGTCCATGTAGTCTCCGGCTTGTGTGTTGTGCGCATGGCGCAGCAGCAGATCGTCGGCGCTGGCCGCGTGGTGCAATACCGTCGCTTGGGTCATGTTGTGTGTGCGTAGTTGAGCTCAACTGGGGAAATGGCAGCGAGCTTCAAGCGCCACCAGCCCAGCGGATGCGACCACAAAGCCCATGGCAGTTGGCGCGTGGCTTCTACCGTACTGTATTGTAGAAGCGGCAGCTGTAGCTCTTGATGCTTTGCGTCGTGGCGGGTGATGAAATCACGAGCTCAGAAGTCGCACATTGCGCCTCCTGTATCGATGACATCAGAATGGGAGTGATGGTCTGTCCCACGGATACTTGACTAAATATCTCTTGTAAACAGAAAGCATCAATTACGGTTTTGCGGAGATTAATGCCGTTTGAAAATGCTGCTAAGCTCCGACATAATAATTTATACTAACCCAGGATGACATGACGTCATGGGCTGTGGATCTCAAGACTCACCTTGTCAACGAGCGGCCCACGAAGCGTCATGGCCTGAGTCTGGTGATGAATGAGATCCTTGGCACGAAGCGGCGTGCGTCGGTTTCTGTCGCAGAAGCATCCACGCGACGACGCAACGATTCGTTGAACGAACACAACACCGGCACTTTGACGTTGAAGTCTCGGTCGGTGGATCCGATTCTGACTCAAGATTCCGCTGCATAGATTGGAAGTCGAATTCGAACGATGACGACAATGCAGGCTTGGACTTACGCCATGGCTCCGTCGTGTGTCTAAACGCACCGGCACTTCGAAAATCGCCACGTGCACGCGCAGGAAAGGCATGGATCGAAGCCGCGCTGCCCCATGAGCCCCACAATCATCGATTTCTATTGAAATGCGCTTTTGAGCATGAGCTCATACGTTCCATGATTAGCTGAGCTTCAAGATCAGAATACTACAGTCGTTACCCTTTATAAGGACCCGCTATATAAGAGCAATTTCGATATAAGAACTATTATGTCCTGCACAAACTGCACCATACAAAAATTGAGTCAAAACCAGTGATTGGACGCTACAAGAGCACATGAGCACAAGAG
>JAADVL010000542.1:0-22060 GCA_023334995.1 Pythium sukuiense | reverse complement strand
GGACGAACGATGGGGACACGACCCACAAAACTGAGGGCGTTGGGTTATCGGACAAACTGAGAGGAAGGCCGGGTTCTCAATCGCCACCTCCGTCGCCATCGTTCTGGAACTCTTCCAGGTCTTTCGGTGTCACGAAGTTGTGGATCGATGGCTTTTGAGAGGCAAATGACTTGCGGTTGTATCGCGTCGCTCCCGCCAAGTTGAAGCTCCCTCGGCCACTCATACTCCCGCTTCCTTCTCCTCCATTCAGCAGCGACGACCCGCTTGCGTTCGACTCGCCAGACCCTCCACCATCGCCGTTGGCTTCATTGAAGTGGGACATGGAAGGCGTTCGCAGCAGTTTCCGCAAGGAGGCACCACGCGTGACCTCTTTGAAGGCGTCTTGGATACCCAGTCGCTTCTCGATGTCTCCGATCCGAGATTGGAGCTGGTCCATTTGAGACTGCACGCGGTACTGCATCGAATCCATCTCGGTCGAGACCCGCGTGACCTGAGTGAGGATGCTTTGCATCATGCTCTCCATGGCGATCGCCCACTCGGGCATCTCCTGGACAGTCGGGACGAGATGGCGGCTCGAACCCTGAGTTAACGGTCCGACATTCAACCCCGAGCTACTGCTTGTCGAACCGTTCGTAGACAACGTGGCGGCGGACGAACTTGGAGTCGGCATCCGTCGAACCGCCGCGGCTGGCTCTTGTGTAGCTGACATGCTGCGGCGATGCTCAGACGACTCGTTCTCGTAGATCGGCGGCTGTCCAGGTACGGCACTCGCCCACGGTACCGTAGCTGTTGATACTACTGCGGATGAAAACGAGGACGTCAGTGATATGCTCGTGCTTCCAGGTACTCCAATCGTCCCTGCTTGGACTGCTGAAATTGCAGAACTGTCTGAAGCCACTGTGGAGTCAGCCGCCGCCCCTCCTGTTGGAGGTGTCCCTGTCCCACTGGATGCTGCAAGTGCTCCACTTGTCCCTGTTCCTGTTCCGGATCCTGTCGCTGCTGTGGTTACCGCTGCTGCTGCAGCATTCGCTAATGAAATTGCGGCACTGGTGGAGATCACAGCCGCCTGCAGCTTCTGTTTGCCCTTGTGGTGTTTGTCGACCTGCGTGTGGAACAGCTCGCTCAGATCCTCGATCTTGGTGCGGATGTACTCGACGTTGACTTCCATCATCTCGAGCATCGTCATTTGCTTGTCCATTGGGTCGCTCACGTCGTGCGAGTTCACGAACCGCTTCACCTGTCGATACACGTGCAGCACGTCGTACAGCTTGCACTCAGCCTTCTGGATCATCACCGTCGCGCGCTTGGTCTTGACGCCTTGGAAACGGCGCTGGACGGCTCGCAATTGCACGTACGCCTGGATCGCTCTCGCCGCGTGGTCGTTGATCAACCGTCGGTTCTCGTCCTTCTTCAGGAACGCGTTCACTTTGTGTTCGGACCGAGTAAGCACGAGGTAGCTGGACATGACGGCGATGGTAACGGCCGTGAAGAGTGTGCCAAAGAGACCGGCAAGCACAGCGAAGAGCCGACCGGCGGTCGTGTGAGGCACAATGTCGCCGTAACCGATGGTGAGCATGGTGATCACAAGCACCCACAGCGAGTCCGCGAAACGCAACGGCGTACAGCACGAGTCGGCCACAAACGCGCACAGGTACCTCTCGACGACGTACAAGGAGTAGCCCGTGATGATGAGAAGCAGCAGGAAACTCGCGAGAATGCAGCGGCTCGGATGGTTCTTGAGGGTCGACTTGAGGAAGAAAGTGGCCGTGAAGTCGACGTTCGTGAGCGCGCCGATGAACCAGCCGTTGCTCGAGTTGAACGAGTTGCGGAACTGCACGATCCGGAAGAGCAGGAACACGCGCAGGAACATGAGCAGACTCGTCGCGACCACCAAGTTTGGCCATCGCTGGTCGATGGTGTCCAGCCCTGGGAATGGATGCACGACGAACACGAGCATCTCGATGAGCAGGCGAAAGCGCAGCGGCGACGACAGCAGCGTGGCGGTGGGAGGTACGATGTTCTTGATCTTGAGCACCTCGCACTCGGCGGCGTAAAACGCGTAGATGTAGTAGAGCAGGATGATCGTGGAAAACGAGATGAGCACACGCAGCGCGTGGAGCATCATGTGGCCTTCTTCCACGGGCACAGTGTGAGCAAGCGAGTCCAGACACGACGGACAGAGCGTGAGCGAGTCGACATGGCAGGTTCCGTCAAAGTCTTTGGTGTTGGAGAGCCACAGATACTCCATTTGCACGACCATGAGCGCGATGCCGAAGAGACCGTAGAAAAGCTGGAAGCCCGTGTAGCGCCGCTGCATCGACACCAGTCGTATCCGCCGCTCCTGGGCTGTGGCTGCGTCCGTGTTGACAGCCTCATTGCGCTTGGAAAGCTTGCTGGGCACGGGCATCGGCGTGAGCGTGTTCCGCGAGGGCCCGGCATCAAGCGGAAGGATCTCATTCTTCGCAGGCATGCTGGCTCAGTCTGCGCATGTATGTGCCTATCAGTCGGTCGCTGGCTGCGTAGCTCGCGCGAATCCCTAGCCTGAGCTTCAGCCACAGCACCAAATGGAGCAGACCAAAGCGGCGCCGGCTCCGTTGCGCAGCTCGCTATTTATGCGCGTCTACTTGAACCCACAAACCAACTGCGTCGACGTGAACCTACAAACCAACTGCTGCCAAAATTGCTTGCAGCGCCCTGGAGCAGTCGTCCTAATTCTGGTTTTCCATCAGCGAACCAATCGCGAATTAGCTCCTCGTGCAAAACGCTCCAAAGAAACTCCTCCTCGATGTTGTGAGAGCTATCTGTTCCTGGTCAGACTCCGCCAGCATGAGCTGCTAGCTCCTCATTGATCAGTTTGCAACGTCCAAGGCCACCGCGTGGAGTGTTACACCACAGTTCCAGTCGGATCACGTGCCATACCACACACCAAACCATGACAAGCTGCAGCGCAAGTAGAGTGAAAACCCCTTCATTCCGTATCGGTTTAAATCCTACGTCGATCGGGTGGATGGTTTAGTAGAAGAAACCAATGATCTTGCCACCGGTGTGCTTGCGACGGGCCTCGTGGTGGTCCATGATGCCGAACGTGGTGCTGAGCACAAGGTGACCGAACTGACGCGATGGCAGCAGGTTGTTGATCCACTTCTCGATCTCGGCGAGCTTGATGTCGAAGCGTGGCGAGATGACACCGCACTTGTTGATGCGGCCCTTAAGCTCCACGACAATCTTGCCACCACGGTGGTCATCGACGATCTCGAACTCGCCGATGTAGCCGTTCTTCTGCATGACCTGCAGGAACTTGACGATCACCTTCGACGACGGGCGGATGAGCACCTGACGCTTTCCGCGCTTCTCGGCGTTGTAGATGTTCTTAAGGCAGTCGGCAAGCACGCTCATACGAACCATTCTGTGGAGGATAACCAGACAATCGCAGTTAGTCGCATATTCAGTCGCCAAGGTCAACTCGTCCCCCTAGTCCACAGCACCCACCGACGCAGGAGATCAAAACGACTTGCGCCATTCGTCTCTCAACCGCATCGAGGAGCTGGTATCTGGACCTAAAGGGGGAGCGGCTGCCTCCACAGTCACGTCGCGGTCGCTGACGCAGAGCACTCGATGCGAGCAGCACGATCCCCGTACTGAGAAAGTCCACTCGGCATGCGAGTGCCTGGAGAGCGACCGCGACGTGGCTGATACTCGATGATCGTCGCCGACACGAGGGAGCACGGGAGCCATGGAGAGAAGGCGCGGATGCTTACTTGGCTGATTTGGTTGATCGAAAAGAACGGGGGCTCTGAGGATTCACGAATGATCAGCGCTGTCATTTGGGCGGCGCCGCTCGCGCCAATGGCACCGACTGACTGGTGGAGGGCACAGGAATCCCCACGAGCCAATCAGATCTCTCGGTATAGAACCGGTATGCAACAGTATTTTGTGATCGGATGTTGCACGAAGGTGACAGTAGCATGGGACAGAGTGATGGTCTACATATTTCCCCCGCATGTTGGCGACTCGACAGACGCTTGAAGACGCACACCCGAAACGAGGAAATTCCAGGGGAAACATAGAGGTTTCCACGCGACGCTAGCGGCTTCACGATGAAGATACGCGCGTGATACGGACGATAGAGTCCAAGACAGAATGCCGCCGAAGAAGACTCCGCTGTGTGCGGCGCAGGCGGTCGAAAAGGCGCTCCAGGAGCGACGGCAGAGTGACGACAATGAGGACAAAAATGTGAACGTCGGTGGTAGCGGGAGAGGAAGGAGGCGGAGCCAGCCAGCGACGGTGGTAGCGGGAGACATGGTAGCGCGTATGGCGGAGCAGGCAGAGGCTCAGCGGAATGTGCTGCT
This sequence comes from Pythium sukuiense, assembly GCA_023334995.1. Taxonomy (NCBI): domain Eukaryota; phylum Oomycota; class Peronosporomycetes; order Pythiales; family Pythiaceae; genus Pythium; species Pythium sukuiense. The sequence continues at coordinate 17,711 of JAADVL010000542.1, read as the reverse complement.
GAGCCGACTGGTCGGATACGGCGCCACTATCAAGCCCCGGAATGAGGCGTCGATCCGTGTCGTGGCGCCGAACGAGCAAGAGCAGCAGCCACAGAGCACAGCGAAGCGAGTGGAGGCAGAGTCTGAGAAGAGAGGAAGGCGAGACGACCGCAAGGCGTATGACGCGCCCATTACGATCGACAAATTCGACCAGAGTGCGTATTGCCTGTGCCATCCCATCCGTGCGGCTGTGAGGTGTTGGACTGACGATGTGTGGGGAGTGAATAGAGTACGCCAAGGACGACCCAATGCTGCGCTTCCTCATCCACGTGATCAAGAACGGTAAGAGCGTCGTTCGTGCGGAGATTCCGCGTCGTCCAGGTATGTTGTGTGGTCTACTAGATGTGGACGGAGACGGTTTTCCTAATCGAGCTTGTAGAGGGAGTCGACGGCGTGAAGAGAATGTCAATTCCAGAAGAAGACGTGCTTTTCCTTGCCTACCACAGGACTCCTCCCTGTGGCTTCCGTAACGTCTACTGGCTAGAGTTCATTGCGGAGACGCGAGCCGTCGACGGAGAAGCCGAGTATTTTGCGCTCAGCCATCATGGTCTCACGCACTTCCGAGGCTCCAGTGTGATCGACTTTGTGGATATCGAGAGCTGGGTTCTGGAAAAGCGGGCGTTCGACTACATGACTGCCATGCGAGGGCTGCAGAAGCTGCAAGGACTTCTATTCTTCATGTCTTGGAAAAAGAAGGCGATTCGGCTCAAGCATCACCGCGTTCGTGCTCGGATCGCATCAAGTCTTTTTCAGTGCGACAATGCTGCAGCCCAGCTCCTCGTTCGGATTCGAAGTCTCTGTGTCAAGGTGGGTTCGAATTTCCCCTTCAAACACGCTAAATGATCTAATGGTGGCGGATTGGATAGATCGAAGAGTGCGGGGACGACCACTACTTGACTCCGTCGACATCCTTCAAGATCGATCAAATTGACCAAGTGAGTACGATCGGCACTGCTCAGCAACCTCCAGCCCGTTGGATTCCTCTCACCTGGAAGCGGTTATCAGTGTTATCGTAGACGCATCAAAGCAGTACGCGCAAAAGTGAATGGTGAAGCCAGTCAAATCTGCGTGATCATCCACGAGGAAATCGCGGGCTTGACCACTCAACGCCAAGTCGAAGTCGAAGGTGAGAAGCAGAACTACGCGAACGTGTCCAGATCTTCTCGGCTACTTGACCGACTCTACGTGTTTTTGCGTCTCGTCGACTTTCACCTCTTCGAGTCCATCACAACCCACCTCAACCAGTTCGTCGAGAATATTCACGCTCAAGTATGTGGTCGTGCCGAAGCCTCTGACCGACACAAGCTGACTGAAGCCGCAGTGGAGGCAGGAAGTATGCAATCTGTGACGTTGAGTCCGGCAGGCACAAGTGCTGGTGGGGCTCGACTCGTCGACTATTGCTTTCTCTTCAGCCTCCGGCTCCGTGTTGCTCCGACGCCGTTCGTTTATGGGTTGCTTCTCGAGGATGTGGAGCCCGCTCAACCGGCAACAGCAGTCAACATGGAAGTATCTCCATCGCAGAGCGAGGTGTTCGATCTCGTCTATTCTCTATTGAACAGCTACGTCTCCTGTATGGATAGTATTCCCAAAGTGGTAAGTCGATTGTATCCCCACTCCTTCGATTGGAATCTAATTGGTTCTTCTTGAACGTGGTCATTTAGCTGTCCGACAAGCGATTCTACTCCGTCATGGCCCCGTACACACCGCAAAATCGCCAGTCATTCCTGGCTAGTTTGCTTCGGCCGTCTACACAGATACTCCAGAATCAGAACAAGAAGCTGAAGGAGATGAAATACGCGATTGATACGTACTACAAGCAACTTGAGGTTCGTATCACAGCTCACGTTTCCATGAAGAATTTGCCTGACCTCTTATTGCATCTGTCATGTAGATTCAGGTCTCCGATCGATTGCGCTTGGTCGGCGACGTCTACACGGCTGATGAGAGTGAGAGGCATCAAAAAGACTCAAACGAACTCATCGATGGCCTGTCAACCACCGTGCTCACAGCTGATCAATATGAGGCTGCGCGGTTCGAGTGGACAGCTCTGCTTACAGAGATACGAGCGACCCCTCGAATTTTCCAGATTGGCATCATCTTGCTTGACCAATCAGAGCTCCTCGTCAAGCTGGAGGATTTCGTCCAGAAGCACATGCGTGAGATGATGGACGAACTGCCCCATGTCTACAAGCAGTTTTTGTGTGACCTGCTCGTAGACGTCGATGGACGTATCGATAGGGTGACACGGATTCCAACTAGTATTCCGGGTGCTCAGGAGTGGCTCAAGGAAGTGATGGAAATGATGCCATCACACAACTTCCGCAAGGCTTTCGACATAAAGTGCGCCAACCTTTCCAGGCTCAAGCAGCTCTTGAAAGACAGCGGGGTGTCGTGGCAAAACAGCGAAGAGCAAGAATTCGTGAAGAAGAAGGACTACGAGTGGGAGTCTATATTCGAGACACTGATCATCTGCCTCGCACGAGTCCAAGAAAGAGATAGCGAGCATCGCCGCAGTGTCATGGAGATCAGCACAAAAGCGGACGAACACATCACCGCTCGTGTTGACGAAGTGAAAATCGACTTCACCAAGTTGCCGCCGCATGAGGAAGAGATCCTTCTCGACAAGCGCAGGGCCAAAGAGCTCGCGAAGAAGAAGCAAGACATGATTGCACAGCTTGAACAGCTAGTGTCCTTGGATGGCGAGCGTGAAGAAATGCTTGAGATGTTTACCACGTTCGAGATCGAGCATCGGATGGTGATCGATCCCAATGGGTTCGAGTCGCAAGACGCTACACGACCACCAGCTCGATGGGACGTGAAGACGCCGTGCGAACGCCTACTTCAGCATGTCTCGATCGTCGTCGATATGCGAGCGTGGTTTGCTTCGTGGGTGCAGCTTGAAGGGAAGTGGCTCGACACGCCGTTGATCATGTTGCACGGAAGCTTGGTCCTCAGCCGAGTGAAGCAATTCCGACGGCGGCTACAATTCGCGTCAACTCGACTGCTTCCTGTGTCGAGTCCTGATCCGGATGACGAATTCCGCATCAGAGATCATCGTCTAGTCAAGGACTTGGAAGGCCGAGTCGATCAAATCGCGAGTGACTGCGTGATCCTCCATGCAGCCACCTGTGGCGTATTCTCAAGCGACAGGTGGGCTACTTGCCGCCGAACGCTTGGATTGGAGAACGTCGAGTTCAATTCTGTCACCCTTAGGATGATCAAGGTGCGAGCCCAAATTGAGCCTGCAGCAGTCAATGAGTTCAAAGGACTCTGCGAAGTCGTGCTTATTGAAGCAAACCTGCAGAGTATTGCTGAACGTGTCCGGGTGCGCTACAGCACATGCCGGGTGCTAGTGAAGAGCTCCAATTCTCGAGTCGTGTTCGTGAACATGCAAGAACTCGTGCTCGAACTGGATGATATGCTCATGGAAGCCCGGCGAATCGTACAAGCGCATAACCCAGGTTTCGACGTGGCAATCAACCTCCTGCGAGACATTCAAGACAGTCTCCAGGTTTGCGATCGGCTACTGTCGTTTCAAGCAGTTTGGGATGAACAGTGCCAACTCATTCGCGTCCACGACATCGATGAATTCTTCACAGGACAAGTGGCGTGGAAAGGACCGATACAGCGGCAGAGGAAGAAAGCAGGGCGAGACGAATCGACTTGGGCTGACTACGTGGAAGTGGCACAAACGTGGAGTGATCGACTTCGACGTCTTGTATGCATGAGCCAGTCAGAAGCATCAGTGACGACACCAGTTCAAGCGACTTCGAAACGGCAGGGCGATTCTATAACGCAGCCATGTGATGTGTGGTGTGCTATACACGACGTCATAGCGGCGTTCGACGGATTCGATTTCGATGCCAGCACAGCGAAATGCGAACTGGCCAACCAACTCGTGGAGAAGTATATGGGTACTCTCCGAGACAAGTGTCCTCGATTGTATCAGCTGAGTAAACAGCAGCTTATCCAGCTGTTGATCAACGATGATGACTTGGCAACGATGCAGACTGCGCTCTCCCATTGCTACCCTGGCGTCACGGCGTTCGTCATCACAAAAGGAAGAAAGCAAGAAGGGCAACTTCTGCAAGACAATGGACTCGTATTCTCGAAGAACGACACAAGCGAAAGTGGAGGATCGGTCGTTATCAAGGGTGCCCGCTGCGGTGGGCTTGAAAGGGAATTCAACGTTCCCGTCGTGAAAGTTGGACGACTTCGGTTCTGGCTGACTCGACTCGATGAAGAGATGGCTTCCGTCGTGCTCGACAACACGAAGCAAGCTGTGACTCAATGTCTCGCGCTGGGCCAATCTTCAAGAGAAGCGTTCGGTGAATGGTACGAAGAGCTGTATCCACAGTCTATATCGGCTGCTCTGAGCCACGATTTCACGAGCGCGATGCGGAGTGCTATCAATTGGATAGACGCGCTCGACGACAGAGAAGCTGCTGTGGACGATGATAGCATCGGTTCTGCTTCAACACGAGTGCAAATCGAACGAGAGAGCTTTCTTGTGGACGTCGTCGCGCGCGTCTGTGGCATCGGCGGTCACAGAAACGACCCACGACTGGATTCTATGGTGTTGCTGCTCAAATACCAGACTGAAGTCGCTGGCAGCGTTCACAATTCCATTGCCAACTCCAGACCCGAAGAAGCCAAGCTCATCTGGGATTCACAGTTCAAAGTGGATTTTCTGGTTGAAGACACGTCTACAAAACATGCCCAACGCGTGCGGCAGTGCGACCACGAGACATGGACGGAGATCGGAGCCCTTGGACCGTCGTATCCACTCACATTCCTTGGCAGTATCTGCCAAAGCGACTTCTCTATTGGCAAAGAGCTTGTTGGAGCTCACCGGATCCCGGTCATCACACCCCTAACGCAAAGATGCGTCTTCGAAATCTTCCAAGCGCTGCGTGGTCGTCCGTTATCGCTGGTCTCCCCTATGAACAAGTCGGGTCGTGGGGGCCACGTGACTACAATCCAAGGAATCGCTCAAATGCTTATGAAACCTCTCTTCGAGGCTTCCTGCACGGCTTGTATACCAGCAGATCTGCTCAAGATATCCAATCAACTGAAGGCGATGATAGCATTGGGTTCATTGCTCTCGATCAACAATCTCGAGTTATGTGATGGCAACACAGCGAGAGTTCTTGCGGAGAAGATGAAGCAGCTGCGCCAAGATGTTCACAGAGGAGTTGTCGCGATTGGATCAAGCCCATCGGAACATCGATCCTCGGCACTACCGTCGCCCACAGCTTGTGTATTCGCTCCGATCAAGAGCAGGATGGCCGAAAGTTCGGGACTGAGGCAGCTGTTGCTGTACTCGTCAGACTTGTTCCATCCAGTATCCATCGTGTTACCAGCGATCGCCCACTTCACGCGAACAATGGCCTTGCTCGCAGGATACAAGATAGACGAGGTAAGCAACTGCATGTGCTCACGAACCATCCCACAGACTGACCTCTATCGTACAGATCGCACGTCTCCATCGCGTTGTCGTCTTCTTCGAGTCATTGGCTTCGTGGCTCACTGGAAACGATGAATGCACCGCAACTGCAGTGTATCTACTCGTTCGGAAGGTGATGGAAGATGTCTCACGGGTGCGCTATACTTCACGGGTGTTGCTTCCATCAACTGGGAAGTTGCCGGCTCAGGTTCCTCGTGGTACTCGACGTGGTGGGCGTCGCATATCGACTCTCTTTCGGCGGTCAGCTGACGCACAAGACCTGTCTGATGTCGCTGTTCACACACTATTTAGACACGTTTTGCTGACCCGGCACTCAACTCTGCTCGCCAAGATTTGTCGCTCTGGCCATGACGATGGCCTCGAAGCTGTGAAGACGCTGCTCGACCAAAACTTCCCAAGTGCAAAGGGCTGTGAGTTAGTTGACAAGACGACGCGGTCAACCGATGAAGCGCTGTGGGACGCGGTGGAAATGTCCTTGGGCCATGCTGGCTTGATCACAAGTCATACGATGGTCGAAAAGGCGGTGGAACTCGCCAATATCCTTCAGTCATACAGCGCGATCATCGTGACTGGTTGTTGCGGTGTCGGCAAATCCACGTGCATCAAGGCACTGCACAAAGCACTCCAGGCACTTGAAATGGCGGACAGTGCAGATGCCAAAGATGCAGCAGACGCAAACACTCGCACAGCTCCAGTGGCCGAGGAGACGTCTCGTCTTCTCTTCGTGAGTCCGCGCTTCTTCATCCGACATCAAGACATTCAGGACCGACGCAACCAACGGATCTTGCAATCAGCCGTTTTGCAATCGGCAGTAGCTTCCTCAGCTTTGCGAAGCTGGCTCTGCGTGGATGGTGTTCTCGATTCAGGTGACGTCGAAACCTTCGTTTCGATACGAGGCGGAGACTACTGTGAGGGGATCCGTTCAGAGCGCCCCCGCACAATCTTTGAGACCTCGCATCTTGCCTCACTATCGCCTGCGATTCTGGTGGCAATCCGCGTGCTTCACATCCCTCAAACGCTCACCCAAAAAGACCTTCTCGCTAGTTGGCGAGCCAACTCGACCAACAAGCTCCCGTTTCCAGAGGACTCACGTGGTGCTACGAATGTCGCGCTCATTTTCCGATTGACCGAGCACTTTCTCAACGGAGCCGTTTCCCAGTTCATATCAGCTGAGGAGAGCAGCCACGTGACTTCTTCGACAGCCTCTGTTGTCCCGTCGATATCGAGCAGCACGCCAGCCGCACCCACCCACTTCGGCTACCTGTCCGTGCAACACCTCACTCTTTCGAGCTTCCACCTCATCGGTAGCGCGTGTTTCAGGCATCGATACCTCTTGGAAGAACGTTCGGCAGTTCAAGTTGCTCGCCTTGTCATCTTCTGTATCATCTGGGGATTCGCTGGGCACCTCAGTGAGCTGTACCGCCAGAAGCTTGACCAACTTCTTCGACAAGAAACCAAGCAATTCAGCGAGCTGAAGCAGGTGGCAGATACGCAGGGAGATCTCTACGACAGTGAGCTGCTCGGGCCGACATTCTGGGAGTCCATTCATCTACCTCTCCGCGGTTTACAGCCAACAGATCTTCAAGTCAAGGACCAGTCCAAGTCGCATGCCAAGCGCCTTGTTCACGACCCGAAAGCCTGTGGAAATCAAATCCTCGTACTCTCACAAGCAGCGACCCCACTTGTGCGAGTATTGAGGCTACTCATCCAGTCCAACCAATCTTTTCTGATCGCCGGACCACGTGGAAGTGGCAAAACTGCCATTCTACGTATGCTGTGGTACATGAACCTAGAAGACCAAGCAGCTGAAGTGATGGTGGATGCGTCGCTAGACCACCGGTTTGCCCCAGACATATTGAACTGGCAGTATAAACCACTCAAGTGGTTTGAGCCTCCGGAGACTTCGCAGTCTGACACAACGCAGCATCGTGGCCGAGCGGGTGACGAGGCGCTGCTGTTTACGTCTTTGAGTGCTCCAGCAGCCAAGTTTGTTTTCGTCGAAGACCTCGCTCTTCGCAACGACAGCAGCTCAGAATGGGCGGTGGGTGCAGTGGAAGAGTTCGTGCGACAGGTGCTGGATCATAAACTCGCCATTAACTGGACAGCGCAGGCGATCCAGCCCATCACGAAGGCGTTTGGAGCCACCATGACACGTCGTGAGCTTGCGATCCCCAGACAGTGTGCTACAAGCCGAGTGGAACCGCTTCTTCGTCACTTCTCCGTCTTCAACATGACTTCGTACGACCGCCAGCAGCTTCAAAGCATCTTCCGACATGTGTATATCCAGTATTTCGGGTCAATCTCCAGTCAGTCGCATTCCAGCGACCGCCACCTCTCGTTGCCCGAGATCGTGATCCGTGCAAGCGTTGATCTTGCCACGGACGCCCTCACAGTACAACACACAAGCGACCGACTCGAGATCGTCGAGGGATTCTCGTTCAACCTCCACCGCCTGAACGCAGAACTCTCGCGCACGCTCTCATTCTGCCAAATGGCGTCGTCCTCTCAGCATGGCGCCCAAGGTACAGATAGTGGAGCCAATTTGCTCTCGCTCGGGAAACTCCATCAGTGCTGGATCAGCGTCTTGCGACAAGAATTCCTTCTTGCCTGCTTACGAAGAGCTCCACCGCCAACAATCCCGACGGACGACCCTTCACTTGCCGTGGTCGCCATCGACGACGTGAAGAAGATCATACTGTCGATGAAGATGACGAGCGAAAAGTACTTCAGCGTTCCTGTCCGGGATGAACCATACAAGGCGCTCGTGACCGACATCATCTATGGGACGTACAGGTACCTGACGAGCAAGCCACAGTTGGCCGATTCTTACAAAACGTCGCTGGAGGAACTGCTCACGAGCAATGCAAGTGCTTCCTCATCCAGTGGCGCCCGCCGAAAGCAGAGCACTCTCAATGGGGATGCGAACCCGAGCGAAAACGTCGGGATGGTGATGGCACGTGACGAGTTCGCAGTGAGTGCCGCACGTGAGATGGTACTATCGTTAGTTGAGCAACACTTCTGCAATCCCTCGGCGACTTGCTCCTTCAACGAGGCCACACGCCTCACTGTTCGTCTCCATCTGAGCTCGAGCGTTGGACTCCATCAGCTGCTTCATGCCCTGCAAGCCATTGTGCAGAGCGAAAATATTTTCGTGGACGAAGAGCTCTTGCCGATCCATGAACGCGTCGTGACGTTGGCTTTCACCATGGAATGCTTTGAGATCGTATACATGAGCGAGCCAAGCGCATCTCGCGCTCAGATCAACAATGTATTGGTGGCTGCAGCTACAGGAGCAAAACGGGTCGCGCTCTGGATTCGGCTGGATGAGCTTGAAGGGCAACCGCATTTTCAAGATGTCGTGGATTTGCTCACAGCAACGAGTCTCGGGAAAATACCCGCCCGCGTGTTCGACCACCATCCACTGCTAGAAGAGATCATTAAATCGTGCGTACAGAACCAGCATGAGCTACGAATTCTCACCGATGAAGATGTCTTCGCGCACTTTCGAAGCCAGCTTCGGCAGTACCTACGACTGGTTATTGTCGGAGGAACATCACAAGAGGACTCTTCACCATTGTGGCTTCAAGAGCTCATTCGAGGCAGTGGCGCTTTCCAGTGGGTCTCGTTCGCAGCTGAAGCTGATCCCTTGCGTTATCAAGAGGAAGTTACTCAGCGGGCGATGCGGGAAATCGGCGGATTGCCAGTGGGCAACCTGGTCTCTCGGCACACTATCGATGAAGATATCGCGGACGATAGGCATACGCCGTTGTCCGTCCTTGTGCAAAGTACGTGGAACGAAAACTTTGCCACTCGGCGTTGGAGTGAAGACACGTGTCTCTCTTTCACGGCAAACGTTGTCGCTGAGTTCAAGCGCCTCAAGGAAGAAGTGGCGCAGCGTCTTGGCGAGCGAGAGCAGCTAGCCCAGGCACTCAATGGGATCAAAATGCGGATCCCACAGCTGCAAGAACGTTCGCGATTCCTCACGAATCGACTGGAGCAGCTCAGTGTGTGGCATGACGAGCTGCTTGAGCCCTTAGAGGAGCTAAAGAATCAGTTCCGAGAGCGGGCTAAAGATCTTCATGACCGAGAAGCTGAACTAGCGAGTGACGAGTTGCGCGTGCTTCAGCGACGACTGCAGAAGCTCGAGCTGCAAATATGGTCGCATCGTGCGATGATCAGCGAGTATGATATGGGGCGACACGAGGTGCGGTGCCAAAAGCATGAGATCGAAGAAGAGATATCGCATTGGCGAAAGTACGAGTCAGTGCGCAAGTCCACTGAGCATCGTTTCGCGCATCAACTCGTCCTTCTTCGGTCCGCTCAAGATCCTCGATGGCTGATGGAGCGCAGCCTTCAAAGCGTGAGCCTCCTATTTTCTCGACGTGAAGCTGTTTGTGGTGTTGGCGGTGATGGCGTGCCTACCGACGTGAATGGAGAGACGAATCATCCAGCGGACGAAACGGAGAATGAAACCCGTCGACTGTGGCGTGCGCGATTCCCATTTCTAGAAGGAGCCCGTGGCAGTGATCGTGTAGACGGAGACGCGCTGCTGTGGAGCGTGGACGGCATCTACGACAGGGTTCCATTGATCGTCGACAAGTGTGGGCTGTTTCAGCACGTGCTCGTGCAGCTCTTCAGTAACCTCCCACTGTTTGCCGACGCCAACGATGAACACGAGCGCCGTGAGAGCGTTGGCTTCACGTCAACTGGTGCCGTCGCTCCGATGATCGTGCAATGCGACGACAGTGGCAAAATGTGGCAAAAGATCCGAGAAGCCGAGCAGAAGCAAACACCAGTGCTTCTCGTCGGTGTCCCCGAGCATCAGATCCGGTCGTTGGCTACCTTTGCAAGGAAGCAGACCCCCGAACATCGCGCCACGAGTCGTATTCTGACCGAGCTGACGCACGAAGCGACTCGCCATCAGCTCAAGCGGAATGAAGCCCAGGCACACAAGGACGGCTCTTCTCGCGCAAACGGCGCCGTGATGTCCGTCCTTACTAGCTCCGCGGCATCACCATGTATGTCCGATGCGAAAAAGAGAAACAAACTCCCGAACCTTCTTTCAAAAGTGACTGGGGCCTCGCCTGCACAAGGCTCGACAAGGCGTGGCTCGGTTGCAGATGCCGGCGCCTTCGTTTCCACTCGTCGTGCGTCTTTTATTCTAGCAGAAAGTGCGAGACAATCAGCCGTCGCGCCTCCACGAGGCGCCGGCTTTCGAATGTACGTCGTGACGCACCACTCTATCGACGCCGATGTCGTCCGACAGAGCGGGGGATTTCTGCTGCGAGAAGTGTCGTGGGCGACCGCCAACATCGAAACGTTCTTTCTCGAGAGCTGGATCCGACGTTTCGACAAGAGACTGTATAAGGATCTTGTTGATTCTCGCCAGGCCGAAGTCTTCAGTGCGTACTGTGTCAAGCAGGCTGAAGAAGCCGTTTGGTCAACTGTGGAGACGCAGTCATGGATGCAGGTGGAAGGTCGTGAGGCATTCATGCACCAATTGACCAGACTCAAAGAGGAGGACGAGAGGCTGCGCATGCAGACGTCGAAGCTTCAAGTGCGTGCGATTGCGCTGGTCGTGCGTCGCGAGCAGTTTTCAGCGACGGCTCGCCAGCTAGCTCTTGTGATGAGGAGTGCGACGCTATTTGCTGCGACCGTGATGCCACAGTGCAGGCTGCACGTTCGCAGCTATCGTTTCTACGAGCAGATCCTCGACGTTGCAGCTTCGACGCTCCTCGAACACACCCAAAACAGCGCCACCAATGGCCAAGCCACCGCAGACATCGAGCCCAGCGCGATCGCCACGTACCTCCTCCAAGCTGTCATGCCTACGCCAGCCTCGCCGTCCCACCAACTTTTCCTGCTGATGCTCGTCACGATAAACTCTATCGCACTCGGTGAGACTTTCGTAGTCGTGAGGAAAGAGGCGTTGGATATCTTCCAGTGGCTACTCCATTGTGGTCTGCCTACGTGGTCACGCTCAAGTGAAAAAGGGAAAAAGAAGAAGGCTCTATCACAAGACGCCAGCCATTTCACGACCGATGCGACGACGGACGCATCCAGTAGCGTCTCTGCCGCCGACGGGGCTCGTACTGTCACGCCCGCTGCCACCGGATCCAGCAGCGCGTCTCTCGTGGAGCGGTTGCGACGGAAAGTTCGAGTGTGTGCCCTGATCTTCGACACCATTGGGGGCTCAGGAGACAAGGACGCTCAGTGGACACGCCGTGAACACGAAGACACTATCACCCCGCTGTTTTCAGCAATGCCGTGCAGGGCAGGCGAAGATGCAAGAGACCGAGATCTCTCTGGAGAAAGGGAACCGGAGTTAAAAGGCCAATCGACTGAGCCTGGGGACGTTGAGAGGATGTTCCGATCGATTGCACGGACGATCAAATCGCTCTGGGTAGAGTGGAACCTCGCAAAGGAGACTCAACGACAAGACCTTCGACTTGCGATTGCGTCTATCGCACCAACTCTGCTGGGCAATCGGGTGGGAGCTACTGTCGGTTCAAAGCGCAGGCATCACTCCGTCAAGGATATGACACTGGCCTCTTCAACTGTCACGGAGGTTCTCAGTCTGAGATATGTCGTAGCCCAGCATCTTGGCTGTGATTACTCCTTAGTCGACGAGCCCTCGCACGGATTCAGCGAGCGGCTGGCTGCGGTCATGATCACCAAGGTCTACTTTCCACAGCAGCTCAAGCAGGAGTGGATAGCGTGCATTTCCAGCCAGAGCGACCTCGTCAAGGACGTTCTCACGTGTGGAAGTCCGCGCGCGACGACTCAGCTTCTCTGTATCGACCCTACAACACAACCAGAGGTCTCTGGCGATGCGCAGAATGACGCCGTCGTCTTAGAGCAGCCTCTCCAGCTTCCACCATCGATCGATGTCGCGTGGCGACGAGACGATCTCGTGCATTTGCCGTCTCGTGTGCTTGTGTACGAGGCGACTCGTGAGCGTGACACAATCGAAGTGGTCTTCCTACGCTTGAAAACTGCCAGCGCTTCCTCTGGAGGATCTCGTATGCGTGTACTCTCCGTGTTGGCGCTGGAAGAGTACGAGACGCGGCTTCGAGAGCAAGTGATCGCGTCGGTCACGAGCAAAGAGCGCTTCACCATCGAAATCTCGAGCGAAAACCACTTGGACAGCGTGCTTGCGCTTGTATCGCAGGTCATCAACCAGCACGCGCTGCTATGCATTCCGGAATGGTACGTTGTGTGCGACTTGGAGGTGTTCGCTCGTATCCAGAGTCCGTCGATGGGCTTTCTCCACGTCCACGTCGTCACCAAGGCTGCCGAACCCATCAGCCTTGAGCGCCAGTTGTCCCAATGGCTGATTAAAAACGCAAGTCTCTGTGATGGGGACGCGGCAATTGCCTCTCGCGGGCTGCTCATGCAAGCGAGCCGGGAGAGCCAGGAGCAAGAGCGAGAGTCCGATTCGACAGAGTGTCGCCCACTGGCAACCGCGGCTGAGGCGCTCGTGGCACAATGCAAAGCTATCCAACAGACAGGCGACCTGGCATCACGGCAGCTCCGACTGAAACGACTCGTTCATGGGCAGTTCGACGTTGTCACCCGCGCGAAGAAGAGCGATCCAATGGTGGACAAGACGCTCGAGTCAGTCGACGTGCTCAGTGACTTGCTGCTTCTATCATTGCCCAAGCAAGAGCGAACTCAACGGGAAGCCACGGCGTCGGATCCGGCCTCCGTGCTCGAGGGATTGATTCTCAAGAACCAGCAACAAGGCCTCCCTCAACCACTGGTGGCGTTGATACTGCAGCTGGAAAAGTTATGCGAGATGATGCCCCCGCCAACAGCTCACGATGCCACTGTGGACGTCAACGCTGGGACCGCGCGCTGGTCATCGTCGCTTCTCATCGCTAGCTCTGCATCTGCAGTTCCCCTCGCGCTTGCGTTTATCCGCCTTTTGAAAGGCGCCACTTTGGCGGACACGAACTTGCTGAGCCGTCAGCGATCCGCTCTCGTCAACAATGGCGTCGTTCCTGTAGAATGGCTGGCCCAAACCCTGCCGACTCTCAATGACGTGTGTCTCGCAAACCTTGTCAGCGTGGCCCAACTACTGGTGTTTGTGCTGTCTCGCATCGGATATTCCCTCCATGCTCAAAGTGGCGAGCCACTCGCAGTGCTTCCACTGTCGCTAGTCGATGATCCACGGCGTTTACTGATGGCAGTGCAGCAAGCCTACGTGAGTACTATGCACATCGACGCCGCCGACACCGAATTTGTCCTGGAAGCGGCCCCCGCACCAAAAGAAGACGCCGACACGAAGACCCCCGAGTCCGACGCCGTCGTCTCTCCCGAAAAGTGCATGAGGAAGCAGTCGTTGGGTCCGCGGCGACGATCGAAAGCCATGGGGACCCAGAAAGACGCAGACCGAGCGGCAGCAGCTCACACTGGGCCGTCGTGGCTCGTCGCCAGCGATGACAGACAAGTGCCTTGCGGAATTCGAGTGGAAGGGCTCGTGGCAGTCGAACGAATCTCGTCCACGAAGACAGGCAAGACCCAAATCTTCCTCCACGAGCTGCCGCCATGTCGCCTTGTGTGCCGCCCAAGACAAGTTGACCTTACCCTGCGCAGCAGCAACGTGCCCTTAGCGTCCGCCGTGTCCTCGCCACGGCTTGCTCTCAATGACAGCCCCATCGCCACGGCTCTCAAGCAAGAGGGCGTGCCCCTCACCACCATCGCGTCGACGTCGCCCTTCCAGACATTCCCAGATAGCTTCTGGGGAGCCCCGACAGCCTCGAGCCCAGCGATTCTCGACCGAGTGGTCCTTGCGCCGTCGCTTTTGGTCGCGGTGCCCAGTCTCTCTCGCTCTAGCAACGAACAAGACAGCGTGACAGTCGTGCTCGCAGTGCCAATGTTCTCCTCGGATGACGATGACGTCGACTAGCGCAGCCAGCCAGCCACGTAGACAGGACACAAAGGCCAGGTACAAACTTGCGGATATATATTCTGACTACACGTCTCACTTGCTCTCGTCAGTTCGAGTCCTCGTCGCTCTGGTCGTATTCTGGGTCTTGGTACTGAGTCGCGTCGCCTCCTTTTCGCCGCACGCCCGACGCGGCCTGACGAGCTCTCGTCTGCAGAAGTGTGTGTCTACAGTCCATCAGTCAGCCAGTCAGTCAGTCAGTCAGTCATCCCTCCATTCTGTATCCAATCCAATGCTCGCCACGCCACGCACCCGACGACGCCAATCCGCAGCTCGAAGGTCTTGATCTCGGCGTTGAGCGTCTTGAGCGCGTCCTTGATGGCCACGAGCGGCGACGTGTCGGTCATCTTGCTACCGCGGTCGTCCATGACGCTTTTGGTGTCACGCAGCTGCTCCGTGATGGCAGCGTGCTCGTTGCTCATGACGTTGACCTTGTCCGATTCCTCCTTGCACTTGTCGCTCAGCGCATGGAGCTTGTCGTGGAGCGCGTGGAACTCGTGGCGCAACGACTCGTACTGGTTGTTCACGAGCTTCTCCTTGCCGCCCATGCGCTCGATCGTCTCGCTCAGCTGCGCCGCGATCATCTTGAGCTGCGTGTTGGCCTTGGGCAGCAGCTCCTTCATCGCACTCTCGTGCTTGCGCGTGCGCTCGATGTGCGTGTGCCACTCCTTCCCGTCGTCCTCCTTCACGTTGAGCTTGAGCCGTGGACCCACGCGCTCCAGCTCCGTCTTCCACAGCAGCGGGTCCACTTGGCTCACGATCATCTGCTGGTAGCTCTCCTCCAGCACCGACGCGTCCTCCTGCTTGGTGCTTCGTACGATGTCGCTGTACAGCTCCTCATCGTCGTCTCCGTGGCCGCCCGTGCCGTTGCCACCGCCCGTGGGCGCGTCGTCGTTCGCGTCGATCTCGGCGTCGTCATCGGCCTCCGCCTCGTCCGCAAAGTCCTCCTTCGGGTACGTCGGCCGAGACCAGTTGAAGTTGCGTGCGCTCAGCGCCTTGTCACAAATGAACTCGAGTGCCGCGCACGCCGCCTCGCCGTAGCCGAGCTTGAGCTTGGAGGCCGGGAAGTCGAGCGGGAAACCCATGACCTTGAGCGCCAGGATGAGCTTGTTGACGCTCGAGTTCGGGTCGTCGTACTTGTCCACGACAAAGTCCTGGCTGCTCTGCTTCATGAGAAACACCACGAGGTCCAGGAAGTTCTTGAACTGCGCGCTCGCGTTCGCCGTGAGGTACGCGAACTGCGTCTCCGTGTACGGCACAAAGTTCTTCTTCTTGCCCATCTCGCGCTCGTAGCCCAGGATGCGCAGCTTCTCTAGCACGTTCCCCATCAGCGTCACCGCCACATCCTACTCACACACACACACACAGGGCAAGTGAGACCATGCGACCGCCTTTCTCAGTATCAAATAGTGACCTCACGTCGCGTGGGGCGGCGTCCTGCGTCTTTTGGTCCGCGCCGCCGGCGTCCTCGGCGTCGTCCGCCATGGCTCTGCTCGCTGTCGCCGTCGCTGTCGTGATCGCCGCCTGCGCTGCTCCGTGCGTCGCTTGCGAGCAGCTACACTATACTGAGCTCCCCAATCCGCGAGGAGGTCGCGAAAGGACGCATTCGGCCGTTAGCTAGATGAGCCACATTCCACAAAACGCACTTAAGGGTAAGTTCGAATAGTTAACTTGCATTTCAGGATCCACTAAGTAAACGCGCACTTAAAGACAGGAGCCACTTCAACGTCTCCATGGTCTCACTCCAAGAAGAGCGCACTCAGCTTCGCGACTCGGTCTGCTCACGTAGGCGTGCGACCAACGCGTCGCGCTGCTGCTGCTGGTGGGAGTCGAGCTGGTCGTCCTCGTCCTCGTACGACTGGTTGTCTCCGTCCTCGTCGTCCGACGAGTCGCCATCCTCCAGGCCTTCGCCGTCGCCACCGTCGTCGCCCATAGGCCCTGCTTCGCCGTTGGCTGCGCCCGTGCCGCCGCCTTTCCTTAAATACTTGCGCGCCTTCCACAGTCGACAGTGCGACTTCCACCGGATCTTGACGGCGTCTTCCGTGCGGCCAGGCAGCATGGCCGCGATCACGGACCAGCGGTTGCCCAGCCGCGCCTGCGCCTCCAGAATGATACGGTCTTCCTCAGGCGAGTACGCGCCACGCACGATGTTCGGGTCGAGGTGGTTGTGCCAGCGCTCGCGGCACTGCTTGGACGTGCGGCCTGGGATCTTGGCCGCGACTTCGCCCCAGTTCTTGTTGCCCCCGGCGACCAGTCTCTTGAGCAGCTCGTCTTCGTGTGGAGACCAGTGGCCCTTGACGAGCCCTGGCGCGAGCACCTTGGTCCAGCGCTGCAGACACTGCGTATGGTTGCGCCCAGCCACTTGCGCCGCGATGGCCTTCCAGTTCTTTTCCTTGTGGTTCTCCACGGCCTTGCGTAGGGCGTCGTCCTCCTCCTTGGTCCAGCGGCGCGGGTTCGCCTTGCGTGCCGGGTGCGTGCGCTCGAGCGCCGCCAGCGACTTGGCGATCGGCAGCGTGAGGTTGGCGCCGTGGTTCTGGGCCGCCGCGACGAGCTGCTTGGACGTGATGCTCTTGCGCTTGATGGGGGACGCCTGGCCGTTGGTCTGCGGCGGCGCGTGGTACAGGTTCGTCACGGGCGTGAGCGTGGGCTGGCCCAGCGCCAGCACACTGTCGTTGTTGGTACCCTGGTTGTCACCACCCGCGGTGGTCACGGACGGCGTGCTGGAGCTCGCGGACATGGGCGTCGTGAGGCTCTTCCAGTCGACGTACGGCGCCAAGTGCTGGCCGTGCGGCGTGAGCATGGGCGTGCCCAGCGGCGTGTTGCCCGTGACCATGGGGCTGGTCACGAAGCCGTGGAACTCGTTCTTGCTCGGGTCGTAGGGCGTCGCGATGGGCGCCAGCAGTCCTCGCGCGAAGATGCTGGGGAGTGAGCCGGGGCTCATGGCCATGGTGGCGTGCGCGTGGTGCGGGTGGTGCGGCGGCGCCGTCACGAAGAGCCCGGCGGCGCTGTGCGGCGAGAACGCCGGCAAGTCGCCCAGCGTCTGCGGCGCGAAGATGGACAGCGCGTGCGACGGCGACAGGCTCGGCAGCGGCGTGGCGTTGTACGGCACAGACGACGGGATGGCCGACAGGTCTCGCGCGCTCGTGGGCGTCGTCACGGGCAGCATGCCAGGAGCCTGGGGCTGCGACTGGCTCGTGGGCGAGTGCAGCGGCATCGTGAGCAGCGTGGATGCGGAGGAGGAGGAGGAGGAGGAGG
>JAADVL010000541.1:0-22081 GCA_023334995.1 Pythium sukuiense | reverse complement strand
CTGTGTGCGTTCGTGAACATCCGCAGCATCGGCAAGATCGACGCGGAGCGCAACCCGAAGACGGTGGCGGCGCTGACGGAGACGGTGTCGCAGACGCTGGGCGTGCCCAAGGAGCGCGTGTTTATCAACCTCAACGACATCCCAGGCGGAAACTGGGGCGCGCTGGGCCAGGTGTTTGCTTAGGCTGTACGACTCGAATCAGACAAGGAACACGGATCATCGAATGAGTTCGCTCCTGTTGTTCTCCTGTGTTTGTTTTGATCTTATGACGTGTAGACGAACATTGCGCTGGGAATATAACTCTTGTGCTCTGGCGAGGCAAAGCTGATGTAGGCTTCCTGTCGGTCATCCTTGGAACACCATGCATGAGCGATGGGGCATGGGCGCTGCAAGATCCAAGATGATACGCAGCGATTCAGTGTTGAGCATGTGCTGGGCTGACTGCGTTTTCACTGGTGACGTGGCAGTGGCCTCCTGATTCCCACGTCCTGAGTTGGAAGTATCAGCGGGCACGACGCTCAAAAACGCCAGAGTCTCCGCTGGTGGTAGAGGCCCCCGTGTCTCTGGCAGTGGCTTGTTGCCGTGGGCCAAGAATTCGCGAATCCACCGAGGTGGGGGATTTCCTATCAGCCGTTGTTTGAAACTGCAGCGCAGGAGTCGTTTGTTCTTCATGAGCATCGCAGTGACTGACGTTGGATCTCCGAACGTCTGGAAGTTCCTTTGAAAACTCACGTGAAGCTCACGCAGCGAATGCGTCCATGCGTCCGTAGGATCACTGAGTGCCTCCATGAAATCCATCCAACCCCTGCCTCCCCGACGAGTCTGCCATTCGTCGTAAAAGGCTACATCCTGAAAAAGGAGGCTTTCGAGACGCGCTGTGCTACTGAGCAAGAAGTCCACACTCGTGATACGGTACGTCATGAGCTCGATGCGCTTGAGTTTTGGAAGACGGGACATGATCGCTTCGAAGAACGCGTCGCTCTGCTATCCAGCGAGCCTCACGTTGTGGAGTGTCAGTCGCTCGATGGGTTCGCCGATCAGCTGAATGAACGCAGCTGCAGCGTCAGGATCAGTATCGTCGAATATCTCGTTGTGGAGACGGAGGTGGCGGACGGATTGCGTCGCTCGTGTCGCCGCGGGTCTCATCTCGAGTACTTCACTGCGGGGAGTCCAGCAAATGTCAAGACCTGGCAGCACAAACGCAACCCAGTCACACGCAGGATCTTTGCGCACCGCTCGATAAGCGACGCCGGGCTCGATCTTTACTGGGTTGTCACTTTGCTCAACGCCATTATAGTGGCCGCGCTTCACGACTGTAGATGACCTCAATACTGCAGCTGCGGCCGTTGATCGGACGTCCTCTGGGAAATCACCGTGCCATCGGTTGACATACGCGTACACACATAGGCAAGTGGATCATCGTGGCTGAGAACGGCTTGGATGGGTTCGATGCAGTACTCGTTGGGCAACCGCATGTCCAGGCTCACGGTGTGGATAACATGGCTGGCCTCAGCACTGAAAAGCGCCACAAAAATCGAGAGAAACCTTCTTCAACAGCTCCACCCGCGCAAATGAAACCCACTTCTCGAAGGCTGGGACTGTGGGCCATGGCCAAGCAAATCCCGTCCATCCCATCGAGAGTGGCCTGGTTCGCACTGAAGCTGAGCTTCGCAATCCCTTGTGCGGACGAGATAAAGCTTCGCTCCAGATGTTGGCATCCGATGTTGTGGCATCCAGCCACCCGAAATGCAAGAACGGTATCCGGATGCCAATCATCTTCATGCGGCCGAAGAGTTGGAGCGATCCGTTCGATGCGAAGTGCAAACAATAGCCGGCGAACGACACTGAGTTGAGCGCAAAGTGATTGGCTTCACTGATGCCACTCGTGGTCGCTTCACGGCCTGTGCGTGGTGAAATGTTGAGTTGTTCGATCCTGGCGAAAAGCGTAGTCTGTTTCTCTACCTTGTCGGGCACGACCTCCACCTCGACGCCTTCGTCCGATTGAAAGTGAGGCCGTTGTGGGTTCTGCACCACTGAGCTAGCAGCATCCGTTTGACGCCATCGTACGTAGCGGAATGAGTCGTCAATAGTGTCCACAGTGTCAATAACCGTTTGAACGCGATATCTTCTTCACGTTCAGGCGATTCGTAGCAATCCACTTTGATTTGGAACCGCGCAAGCTGGGAGATCTCTCGGAGTCACATTTGAATCGACACGTCGCACCAGCGCAAGCCTCGGTTGATGATCAAACCCCAGGCGATCTGCCTGTCGACTCGTGCGAGAAGCTCTAGCAGCTCCGTGGCCTCCACGCGCAGCAGCCACGCCGCATTGCTGTTGTGGAAATCGCGCGCAGGGAAGCTGAACCAGAGTTTGTCAATATCGGAGACCTTTGTCCACGTATGGTTATCACACCGCAGCTCAGCATCCCGTAGAGCACTTAGCCACGGCTTCAGCAGCGCGTGCCACTCGACCACCTCCTTGGATCGCTTCCACCGTGTACCGCCCATGGTGTGGAAGTCAAGTCCTCTCTGTCCAAAGCCAATTCGCTTGGGAAAGTCCACCAACAACATCCAACCGTTAAATGGTTCTTAACTGCCATGCCGATGGGGACATTTTCGAAGGATTTTCGGGTTTCTATCGTTTCTAATCAGACAATGGCTTCCAGGAAACGACGTGGAAAAGATCCGCCTGTGCGGAATGACACACAACGCTAATCGCACCACCGCCACGAAGCACCAAGTTCCACTAGGCTATAGCGCCTGCACAACCGCCACAATGACTGCACCGCAGTCGCAGCCAGCACCTCGTCGGGCAGCTCGTGCGGTCATCAAACCAAAGGGAGCCGCCCACACCAAGGGGTCTCTCAGTGACGAGTCCGACGTTGCAGTCGTCTTCAAGCGTCTGCCTGCTACGGTCAATCCATGGGCACTTGCTGGGGGCTTCATAACGGTAGCAGTGGCTATCCTATTGGCTTACAGTGTAGCACAGCGAACGTCGCCACCAAGCGAAGAGTCTACACGTGTGGAGACCTTGGCGTCGAGTGGCGACGATGTGGCGGCATTTGTCGCCTGGTTCAAGAGCGGAGGCGGCTTCATGAGCGACACGATCACGATTTCCAACTTTGAAGGCATGGGCCGAGGCATTCAGGCAAAAGGTGTGATGGCGGAGAAGGCTTTGATGCTGTCGGTGCCGATGGATTTGATCATTTGTGGTGAAACGATTCTGAAGAGCTCTTCGATGGAGCTGCAGCCAAAGTTTCTCAAGCTTCAAACGGCTGGAGACGAGCTGCTCGCGGCGTTCCTACTCGTGGAACAGTTCAAGAACGGAAGCTCATCCTGGGCTCCGTATCTGCGTATACTGCCGTCGTATCCTTCGAGCTTCGAGGATATCACGACGCCGCTGTTCTTCGACATTTCGATTGGTGATCTGGATGAGCTCCAAGACGAGCGAATGATGCAGGCAGCGACGCAAGAGAGGCAGCGAGCCAAGCTGGCGTTTCAACGGTTCCGACGCTTGTTCAAGAGTGTTCTCCCGTCCAACTCGGGTCTCTCGTTGGAGAAACGCTATCTGTGGACTCGATTTCTCGTGAATTCGCGTGCCTTTTCCATCCGTGGAGAGCGATACCTCGTGCCTTTCGGGGACATTTTCAATGGCAAGCCGCAGCCGCAACGAATTGCAAGCGCGTCATCAGGAAACGGCGCTCATTTCCTTGAGTACCACCGCCTACAGCCAGGCGTTGGGATGCAAATCCACGCTGATCGAGCGATTGAGACGCCTGGAGAGCAAGTGTTCGAAGACTATGGCGACAACGACAACTACATCTACTTCCTGTATCACGGGTTCATCATGGCGAACAATCCGTTCGACTGCGCAGCTCTTCGCCTACCACTGTTGCAGACCACTGATGAAGCCAAGCGGCGCATTCTTGGGGAGTACTACCAGTCGGAAGGCGGGTCCGAGTCTTCTCTTGCGTGCGTCTCTGCTCGTGGATCGCTCCAGAATCCTCAGGATAAAGAGGTTGTGCAACTTCTCGCAAGCCTTGCGACAGTGGACGCAGCCCACATGGATGCATGGTGTAACTCGCAAGACAGGACACTGGCGCTTTGCCTCAGCCACGCGACGCAGACAGACCAGGATCGGCTTCTCCTGCAGGCAATTCAGCAGCGTCTCGACAGCTACCCGACATCTATCGACCAAGACGAGAAATTGCTGGAACAGCCACACGAGCTACAACCAGCACAGCGTCACGCTGTTCGCTTTCGGCTGTCACGGAAGAAGATCTTGGTATCAGCTATGGATCAAATCCAGAAACGAATGGTCAAGCAAAAGCTCCACCGAACTTCAGAGATGACGACGACTCAACAGATCGATTTCCAAGAAGACCGCGCTCATCAGCAGTCCACTGCGACCAAGATCACTCGGTTCTCACAGTGGATTTCGACCTTCGACTTCCCAGTCAACCACATTGAGCTCAAGTACGTGAGCCCCAGCATGGGATATGGTGCGTTCGCGACCAAGCCGCTGACCAAAGGCGAGATCTACCTCAGCGTGCCGACCGAGATCGTGATGGATCTGCAGTCAGCAGCTCGCTTGCCGTTTCTTCGCGACTGGGTGATCCGCCATCGATCGTCCTCAGGCTCTCGATGGACGGAATCCCAGCTTCTGCTCCTCCATTTGCTCCACGAGAAGTTCGCCCCTCGCCACATATCCTTCTGGAAGCCATACTTGGACGTGTTACCAGAGACCGATCGCCTCGGGTCGCCGCTCTTCTTGAACGACAAGGGTCCAGAGCTGGAGCTCCTACGGGAAGCCGTGCCAGAAGACCTTGGCGTGCTCATAGACGCCTACCGACGCCGTGTGGACGCAGAGTTCGAGGATTTCCAATCTACTGGAGCGCTCCTTCCGGATTGGATCACGCTGGAGCGGTTCCGCTGGGCCCACGCCATCTTGGACTCTCGCAGCATTTGGTGGTCAGGCACTCGACACCTCGTGCCGTTGCTGGACATGGTCAATTGTGTGGAGATCTCGCCTGTACACGCCGCCCACGCAACTCGACTGGACGAAGAAAGCCATGATGCCGCCGTGACTCGTGCGTCGTGGGACTTTGCAACAGGTGACCACGTCGTGGAGAACTACGCGCAGGCCAACTACATCTACATGCTGTACCACGGCTTCGCGCTGCGAGAGAACTCACACGACTGTGCGCATTTCCGCTTCGACTTGCTCGAGGCTCGACAGTTGCCAGCTCAAGACCCCGACCGCCGTGTGGTAATCACGCAAATGGAGCGTGCGCAGTTGTTCTCGTGGACTCCGGACGTGTGTGTTGGCGGTCGTAAGCCGATCGACACTCTGTTGCGAGTCGCGTTGATCGCTCAGTCTCCTCGTGACGCTGTGGCTGAAGTGAAGGCTCAGGGTGGAGAGCTCACACACAAACACTTGGACGCTGCAGAGAAGGAGACGACCAGGAGAATGCAGACACTTGAGAAGGCTCTGCTGGATCACAACGACGACGAGATGACTCAAGTGCTGGCGTACATCACACAGCAGCACAAGCACATGAGCCAGGTCCTCACAATGATTCAAGAACGTAGACACAATTTGTAAGAGACTCCGCAATCTTCCGACGCGTTTGTTGTTGCAGTGTATTGAAGACTCCAATTCCTACAGGCTCTTTAAGCTGCTCCCATCCTCACAGACCCTGACAGAGCCGACCAAAGCCAGCTCGCCACAGACTGTGCCACGGCAGCAACTACGCACGCAGGCCGCTTAACCACGGAAGGTCGATGGGCGCGAGGCCTTGAAGGTCGTGCGGTGGTTCTTGATCGACGGACGCGGGATGCGGTGCGACAGCGGGAACTTGATGTTGGCATCGTGGAACTGCTGCACGTTGGCCTTCTTCGTGTCCTTGGCCGCGACGATCGCCGTGCGCATGATCTGGATCGAGCGTGGGCGAGCACGGTGGCGACCAGCGAGCTCCGAGTAGAGCTGCTCGACGGCGTTGTTGAGCGTGAGCGAACGGTACTCCTTGTACATGTTGTGGGTGCCGCTGCGCGAGTTGTAGCGGATCCAAATACCGTAGTTGTTGATCACACGCTTGTTCTTCTCCGTCAACTAATAGGAGTCATAACAGGCAGAGTCAGCATCACTTGGATGGGCGCTAGGATCGTAAGGAGCGTCTCAGTTAAGAGAAGCGTCTCCCGACCACCAGGCCATCGACACGAATGCCGTTGCGTTCGAACCGAGGCACACTCCACAGAGGGAGATACACCAGGGACATCCTCGTATGGGGACAGCGACAGACAGTCGGCAGCCACGTGTCAATGGACACAGCCCTGAGGCTTCAAGTGGGCATGCCGACGTCAGATCGCGAGGATCATTCAACTGAGTACATAAGTACACCAGTGAGTATGGAGACAGCCACAGCCACACATACATAATCTCAGTCAAGAGCCAGTAGTGAGGCGTGTGGACTCTCTCAACGCAACGGAATTGCACCGCGATCTCAATAGCGAAGCGGTTTGCAAGCTGGAGCCTGAGCGGGTCCGCCACTCTCCACGAGTGAGAGCGGCCACCACTGAGGAGACCAGCGTGGGGTCTCCTCTTGACTGCAGGCTCTCGTGGCAGGCAAGCGCTCTGTTGGAGCCGCTATGAGTAGAGATGTCGACGGACGGACGATGGATGACTGGAGGGTCGGGAAAGGCGGCCGCTCGCGTTCAGACGCCTGCGAAACGAACCTCGTTGATGTCGAGGATCTCGCCCGTGGTCTTCTTCATCTTCTTCATCTGGTGGAGGAAGTACCAGAAGCGCGACTTGGCGAGCACCTCGTTAGGAGCGAAGAGCTTCATGCGGTAAGCCGGCGGGTTCGGCTCCTTCTCAGTTGGGGCCTTGCGGCCAACGACCTGGAACTGACGGATCTGTTCACCATGCAAACGCCAATACAATCAGCCTCTGGCCACCATAGCCATAGATACAGGAGGCTGTCAGACGCACCGGCATGGTTGCGTCGGAGTCTTTGGAAATGGCGACGTTGGAGAAGAGCTGCTCGCCGTGAGGAGACCAGGGGAACCAATGGTGGAGAGGAAGGCGGTGATTGGTGGAGGGGCCCGTCGGGTCGGGTTTGGAAAACAGTGGGTGGGTCAGAACCTCCAAACCCGCAATTTTTTGGACCCGGGGAGACAGAGTTAAGAACCACATAACTGAAGTAGGTTAGAAACTATTGGACTTTCCTACCAGGCGATATCGACACATTTTGCGGAGATGCACTCCATGGCTTGAAGAACCTTCCGCTCCAATTGTCGACTGTACGCGGTACGCCCGCAGTACCGCTCCCCTGTGACACACAGCGGTATGCACTGCTGTAGCCGTGGCTGAGTGCGCCTCGGGATGCTGGGCTGCAGTGCGAGATCCACACGTGGACCACGGTCTCCGATATTGACAACCTCTGGCTCACGTTTCGAGCTCCAGTGTCGGTAGACGACAGTGACGAGGCGTGGCTGCTGCGCGTGGAGGCCATGGAGCTGCTGGAGCTGCTCGCGCGAGTCGACAGGCAAACCGCGTGGGCTATGATCCTCAACCGAGTTTTGCGCGGGTGCGATGTGTGGATCCACGCGCGGTACAAAGAGATCAAGGTATTTCCGCGTTTCCAGCTCAACATCGATCGCTGCGAATCGTTTGCAAACTCCGAGGACGACATGTTCAAGCGGCTGTTCGCATTGGCAACACCGCTGGAGACACATTCAGCAATGTATGCTGACGTGAAGCGGAAGCTGCTCGCGAAATGGTCGAGAACCCACGACGGACAGGTCTTCGACCGCGCGAAAGAAGGCAACGTCGACGTCGTGCTCGCGTTTGCCGTGCTCACTCAGAGAGAGTCAGAGCTGACAGCCACTCGAGTGTTCCCGAAGATCGAAAATATCATGCTCTCTCAGTGTTCAAGCCGTGGGGAGACCATCACCAGTTCAGTGATGGCAAATGAAGACAGTTCCCTTGTCACTGAGCTCCATTGCATTCACCAGTGCCAGGATCGAAGATGGCTCAGACGCGTTGCTTTCGGCCATCGTCCGCGTGAATGCAATGGGGATTCGGACTCCTTGCTTGAACTTCGCGGGGTTGGAGTCCTCCACTTTAGATCCCAGCATCTGGAGTGGGTTCCTGAAGAGCGCGTTCACATCTCCACCAAGGGGTCCCGCAGCTCTCCCTCCGCATGGACGATGTCGATGTCGAGGGAATGGAGGAATTTATCTAGCTGTGGTCAACAGTCCCAGCCTTCGTGAACTGGACTTGTCTTGTGGTTCGTTGGACGACGCGGAAGCCGCCCCCAACGATCTCGAGCAGTGGTTGTGGCTCACATGCGCGCTCTTCAGTCCAGACGCCAGCAATGGGATCCACACAGTGAGCCTGAACATGGCGACGCTTGACATGAGCTACGTCGAATCGATGCGAGAATTTCTCAGCAACGATGATCCGCTCGCATGTATGTACGAGCATCTCGATCCCGGCGGTGTTGAACCAGAAGATGTACGATCGACGGCATCAGCTGCAGTGTTGAGGCCTTCTGCCGTCGCCGGCTACTTTGATGAAGTTGAGCAAAGTGATGAGCTCGTAGAGGTCGAGTCCGGCGTCGCGTATCGAGTGGTGCGCGATGACCCTGAAGGCGACTGGATTGAGTTTGCGGTTGCAGGCCTTGGCATTTGCTGGGCTCACCGCAGTGAAGTACTCGAGATGATGTCCGTGCCAAGGCGGGAGACGCATTCCGTCCGCCACCTCCATCTCTATAATGTGACCTTCGATAGCGACCCTTACGCTGTGACAGAGTTCCTCGAGCTGAACACGCGACTGCTGCTATGCTGTGCGGTACCAGGACGCAGGTACTCCTACTCAGCGCAGTGGGTTCCCGATTTCTTGGCCCAGGACAACAAGCCACTGCCTGGAAGATTTGAACGTTCGCCAGGGGCGGAGACACTGGCATTCCTCAGCGCTGTCACCGTTGACACGTGGAAGAGTGAGCCTACGAAGAAGAAGACGACGACGTCGCCCGCAGCAGCTCTGCCAGCCCAACACAAGCTGGGCCAAGACGCGCTCCGACTCATCTTGGACCTGGCGGCGCTCACGCCACGCCGGACTTGTATGGTGTTTGATTAGCCTAGACAGTGTGGACGTGTCAATGGCACACCTCACATTGAAGTCTCCGATAAATCAAACAGCGACATAGCACGTCTGCTGAATCTCGATGTCACCCATGCCATGTGTGGGCGGACGTGCTATTTCGTGTGTGTGGCGTGTCGGTTCATTCGCGACTGCCCAGCGAAGCGACGCTCGAAGCAACCGCTGGCTATAGTGGAGCCAAGTGCCTCGGCGTTTCACTTGGACGTCCCCACGCCATTAAGATCGCGGCGACTCGAGTGACGGCGTGTGTGAGTTAGTGTGGCTGTGGATCATGGGCGAGCGGCGCAAGTGGGACAAGCAGGCGTCGGCCGACGGCGCGGCGTTTGGAGGATGTAGTGCCACGTACAACGCTGTGGCCACGACCTCAGGTGGTGACATGGATCCGGTGCTGGAGAAGCAGATGCAGTACATCAAGATGCTGGAGGAGCGCAATCGGCTCAAGAAGAAGCTGGCAGTGGCGTCCAAGAAGGAGCAGCACACCAAGCAGCGAGAAGATGCTTTCGTGACCACGTTCACACAAGAAGGAGGTGGTGTGCGCAAGAACAAGTCGTCGACGGCACTGCTGCCGACGAAAATGACAGCCCACGGCCACACAAACAGCGGTGGAGGAGGCGACACGCAGCGAGGGCGGTCAGCTCCGTCGACGACGCTGCCTCTGCGTCACACGCCACGATCTGATCCTGATGGAGACGCACAGGACGCGAGTGATGCCAAGCAGGAGCCGCCCGTTCGCCGCGCCAAGTGGAGCAAGCCAGCGGCAGGGGCTTCGTTCGGCGTGGAGAGCCGGAATGGCAAAGCGCGGCTTTGCGTGGGCATGAATGAAGAGGCCAAGCTGACGGTCGAGGACGCCGTTGCGGCTGGAGGCCAGTCCGAGTCGGACAGCGATGAGCAGGAAGAAGAGGAGTCGTACTTGGAGGAGTCGTTTGAAGAATTCGAAGCGAACAGTCAGCCGGATCAAGACGAAGACGATGAGGAAGAAGAAGAGGAAGAGAACGACGTCAAGAGCCACGAGACCAAGGCCGGTGTGGTCGTGCAGCCAACGGTGTCGTCATTGGCAGCAGCGCGTCGCGAAGCGAGACAACACGAAGACGATGGAGGAGACCGAGCTGTCCAGCCACCAGCACGAGCTGAGACCAAGCAGCAGCAAGACGCGTCGTCCTCGTCGGGTCTTTCGCAGACGACGACGGAACTGTTCTCGATCATCCAGAACCTCTCACGGACCAAGCAAAAGACGCTGGTGGACGTGCTGCAGAAATTTCAGTCGAGTGAGCAGCAAGCGAGCGACGTGCAGCAGCTTCGAATGTCGATCGGAGACTCTGCGGTCTGGGAGCAAGTGACCGCCGCGCTGTTCGGAGAGTCTGTGGAAGAAGAGAAGAAGCACGGCGAGGCAAAGGCGAGTGAGGCCAAGAAACCGGCATTGACGGTGGCTCACGTGATGGAAGAACAGCTCATGTGGGAAGAAGAATACGCGCGACAGATGCAAGAGCGGTTGGCGAAGGAGCGCGAGGCGAAGGAGCAGGTTTTACAACAAGCGGAGGCTCGTCGTACGGCCATGCTCAAGCAAATGGAAGACGAAGAGCGAGAACTGGAGCTGCTCATGGAACGCAAGCGGCAAGAACGGTTAGCGAAAATGCGGGCTCTTCAAGAGGAAGAAGGTCAACAGCCCAAGGAAAGAGTGACGACGAGGACAAACGATGCTCCAGATAAGGCGATCGAGTCGCCTGTGTCTTCTTCCGTCCATTCTGAGCCGGTAAAGTCTCCTGCGGCTTCCAAGTCGCCGCGCAAGAAGGGGAAGAAGCCAATCAAGGACGCTTCTGCGTCTGCCGATGCAAAAAGCGTGTCAGCGGTTCGATCTTCGCCTCCCGAAGACGTGAAGGTGGAGGTTCCTGCTGCCCCCGTGCTCAATCTGGCAGCTCTGCAGGCCCAAATCAATCCTGCTCCAGCCGTGAAACCGTTCGTGGAGATGCGTTTGCGGCTGCTATCGACTTGGGGTAGCACACGGGCAGCAGGTCTCACGCAGATCTGCGCATACGATGCAAACGGAGGCGAGCTGTCTATCGACATGGCGACTGTCAAAATCTACGAGCAGACCGACGGGCGACCGCTGCCAAAGAGCCACGAAATGATGCGGACGATTGCTCGAGTGTTTAACGGCGTCGCGCAGACGACCAACGAGCACGAGATGTGGCTGGGCCGACTGTCAGACCATGGTGAGTCAGTCGTCCACGGGATATTAAGGTGTCTGTGAGAACTCATTCGAATGTGGCAGGTTTGCTTGAGATCGCATTTGAAGTCGAGACGATGCCTAGCAAGCTGTGCGTCTGGAACTACAACAGTGTACGTACCGTACTGCCTTGAGATTCTGGTAAATCTCTCAGGCTGATGACCCGATGCTGTGTAGAAAATGTGTTCGGCGTGTACATGCGACGTTGAACTACTCGTCGGCGGCAAGAGCGTGTGGAGTGGCTCTCTCCCACAGGGCTTCGGCCATGAAGACGACAATGTGTGTACGTGGATCACGGTCTCAACAAGCGGTAAGAAGATGGTGCGCACGTCAACATCTAGAGACCATATCGGAGACCATCGAAAGACGGCGGAGTCTACCACTTCTCGCCCTGTCGTGACCGAGCCGACCACTGGGTCTTCTTCTGGTGCTCCTATTTGGCTTAACTCGTCGAGCTCAATGAGTTCGTTGAGCACAAGCAAGGCTCCAGTGAAAGCCGATGCGAAAGATGAGCTGCTGCTGGACCTGACGCCTCGGTCTGGAAGCCTCACGAGTCGAAGACAGCGTGGAGAATCCGATTATCACACCTCAACAGGCAGTCAGAGCAAGACAAGCGAGTCAAAGGAGTCTTATGCAGACGCCAAACAGAGTCACGTCGAGGTCAAAGAATCTCGCGACTTGAAGCCTGCGTCTGGTGTCCACACGAGCGTGGTCTCCCCGTCTTGGGACACTCTCGAACACTTCAGCAAGACGAGCAGAAGTCGATTGCCCTCCGCCACTGAGAGCGAGAGGACGTCTGGACCAACTGAGCCATTCCAGCCGCCTTCGAAGTTCGTGCCGACGACGACATCGAGCCTACTGACCGAGTTACGTGGAGACACCAGTACCCACGGCACACGCGCCCCTGCAAGTGTCGATATCCCCGAGTTACCCAGTGGAAGGCGAGTGAAATTAGAGATTCTGACGACGTGGGGCGACCAGTACTACGTCGGTCTCAACGGTATCGAGCTTTTCGACCAGCGTGGCCAGCCAGTGGCTTTCCCGACTCCCGAGCGCCAAATCACAGCGTGTCCGTCGAGTATAAATGTCCTTGAGGAATACGACGACGACCCACGCGTTGCCAAGAATCTCGTGGATGGCGTGAACTGCACAAGCGACGACTTTCACATGTGGCTGGCACCCTACACAAGTGGAGAAGACCATTTTGTGATGCTGGACCTCGAGCGCAGCACGTCGATCTCGATGGTGCGGATATGGAACTATAACAAGTCTCGTGCGCATACATTTCGAGGAGCTCGCGACGTGCGACTGATCCTGTTTGGTGATACGAAGAAGAATGACACGGGTCGCGTCATATTCGAAGGCGAGATCAAGCGAGCTCCGGGAGGGATCTGGCGGGGAGACGAACACGATGACAGTGGCGCGATGTGGTGCGAGGTGATTTTGTTCACAATGGACGCGACGATTCTGACCAAAATCGAAGCCAACGATGCGTTGCTGAAGGCGTACGGCCAAGAGGAAGAAGAAGAACAGGTCACGAGTGCCATTGTGGCAAACGTACGGTCGTCGATGGAGCTCCAGCGCCCTCGCACTGCAGACAACGGAGCAGAGACGAACAATGATGGCTCAAGCGTCGACGGTGGTGGAGTTGCTCGGTCCAGAATGCGTGGTGGACGGCCAGCGACATCAGCGAAGCGACCTGCGGCGCGAGGATTCGACGTGCGGAAGTCGGTGGACACGTGGATGGCGGAGGAGCCGCAACAAAAGTCGCCGATTTTGACGAAAGTGGTCGAAACGGAGGAAGACAGCGAAGACGATGAGGCCGCAGGTGACGACTGCGATGGAATGATCCGAGGACGACGCATCTTGATCCGCTTGCTCGCTTCGTGGGGCGACAAGAACTACATCGGACTCACGCAGGTGGATGTGCTCGTGGGCAACCACGGGACGCCTCTTCCACTCGACGTCGCCAACATCGACGCGACGCCTCGGGATCTGGCGACGGTGTGTGTCCGCTTTTGTGTCTCAACTCGTACGATCTGATAATTTCTAACAGCGAGTTTGCTATCGTAGCTCGGCTATGACGGCGATCCTCGAACCCTGGACAAGGTATGTTTGTGTGTTGATAAGGGCTGCGTGGACATTGATGGGAGGCTGACATGGTGTCTGTAGCTGGTAAATGGAGTAGGAACGACGTGCGACGACGCCAATATGTGGCTCATTCCACTCGGAACTCACCAAGAAATCCGCATCGACCTCAAGCGGGACCAGTACATCTACGGTCTCCGCGTATGGAACTACAACAAATCTCTCGAGGATTCGTTCCGTGGCGTCAAGCAAATCAGCGTCGCGGTCGACAATCAACTCATTTCGCCTCGGCGAACGGGTTTCATCGTACGCAAGGCACCCGGGAACGCGCTGTTCGACTTTGACCAGATCCTACGCTTCGGGACGAACGGCAGCGAGAAGCGAGACGAACTGTACGTTGAAAGAGTCGCGTATCCACTTTCCAACCGAACGTACAAGACTCCAAACGTGAAGCAAGACTACGAGCCGGCACTGTTCCCGCAGGGCTTTGTGGTCAAGCTCATCCTGTGGACGACATGGGGGGACCCGTACTACCTCGGCCTGAACGGCATTGAACTTTACGATTTCCACGGGAAGAGGATCACCACCAGACCGACCATTGTGACTGCAAAGCCACACAGCCTCGGGGATATTGATCAGCAGGCGTCGACAGTCGAAGACGTCCGCTTGCCGGAAAACCTGCTCAGTGGAAAGAACAAGAACACGTGGGATGCCTCGGATACGTGGCTGGCACCACTCGCAAGTTCACTGGGAAGCAGCGAAGGTAACGTGGTGTACATCGTGTTCGACACGCCCATCGTGCTCTCGTTGATGAAGTTCTGGAACTATTCCAAGACGCCAGAGCGTGGCGTCAAGGACCTGGACATCTACTTGGACGATCTTCACATCTTTTCCGGCTCGTTACGGAAGGCTCCTCATGGAAATGGCGCGCAGAACATCGGACGGTTCGGCACGAAGGCGCTCGTGAACGAGGAGTTTTCACAGCCAGTTCTGTTCTCGACAAACCAGGCGCAAGTGGATATGGAGAAGCGTCGCGTGTACTACTGTGGCACCGAGGAGCAGGACGTGCTGTGTATCAACGAAGGCCAAGTGGTTCAAGAGTCCAAGGCCATGTACCGGAAGCCTGACCCGGGTGCGGAGGGTGTCGTGGTGGATCTGGGATTACGGCCGATGACTGCGATGGGGCGGAAGTAAGTGTGACGGATCGTCGGACAAGAACAGACGAACGGAGACTCTGAAAATAGGTGCACCCGCCGTCCGTGGATTCGGCATTCCAGCAGGAAAGTGACAGCGTTCACTACTGGAGAGCAAGGGAGTGGCTCGCGAGAATGGGGAACTCGGTATCAGCGACGGCAGAAGCCCCGACATCAACGTACCGCAAGCGATACAGTCTACGACCGAAGATCCGGCGGAATACGGTCGCGAGTGGAGCCTCCACGGAGGAAACTGCAGCCCGTGTCCGCCCTTCGCGACTGTCAGTGCAGCTCCACCACCACCACACCACTGTTGAAGAGAACCCCAAGGGAGTGGAGATGATCTACGAAATCGCTTCCCTTGACCTGAAGCTCTATCGGCCTCTCAGTGACGGGCTCATACGGGATATCCACACAGACGCTGTGTGGGCGACGATCCCACACGCTCTGAATGGCCGAGCGGCAAAGGTGCTGCTCGTGGATCGCCATCAGCGTGTCCTAACGAAGCGAGAGTCCAGTAAGGCGTTCCAGGAGCTCAAGCACCACGTTCATTTGTCCACGTTTTATTGCCAGAGTGCGCAAACGGATCCTGCTTTCGAATCCGAGATAGCGTACGCGCCCAAGATCCAGGAGCTTCAGCACCCGCAAATCTTACGGCTGTACGGCCACTTCATGCAGAATCGGATGCTGCACACGCTCACGCAGTACTGTCAGCACGGCAATCTCACAACGGTGTTAGATTTCGACGAGCGGTTCCAGCAGAAGCGCGAGCGTCGGCTTCCGATCTTTAATGGAGTGCAAGCTCTAAAAGAATCGGCTCGACAGCTCTGTCTCGGCGTTCGATTCATGCACGAAAGCCATCTCGCACACACGAATCTCACGCCGCAGAATATCTTCGTTGGTGACAATGGGCACATTCTAGTCGGCGACTTCAAGGACGCGATGTTCGTCGGCCCCGAGAACGAGCGCATCGCGCTGACAGTTCCTGTCCGCCACGGCTTCACGGCCCCCGAACGGTATCGAACGGATGAGGACGAAGCAACGAGTATCAAGATCGACGCGCTACGAGCTGATGCCTGGTCAGTCGGGATGCTCATTTTCCTCATGGGGACTCGAGAAGGACTCTTGCGAGGCGGCGCGTCGACGTTGGAGCCCGATTTCGTCCAGCTGAAGCAGCTCTCCTTCCCGGAGTATTACACAGTTTGGAGAACACAGGGAAGGGATCGAAACAATCCGGATTTGGTGCTGCCTGACGAGATCAATCTACTTCTGAGCGAGCTGCTTCAAGTGAATCCGGAGAAGCGCTGCACTGTTGTGGATGCTACGCAGCGATTCAAGTGGCTACGTCCTGGAGGATCTGTTCAAGCGCTCGATCCATCAGAGTGGAAGTTGACAGCGTGAAGAAATCCTCCGAGAACTGCGACCACACCACTCAAATTAGCGGGTGCTGGTGAGTTTCCTATTCTTATCAATCGGAGATCGCGTCGACGAGAAGAGCAGAGCCCGGAATCACGTGAGATATCGACGAGAGGCCGGTAGCAGAGCGTCTGGCCGTTGGTCGTGCAGATCGTAGCAACGATGGGGAACCTTCACGCGATGAAGACGAACAAGCGGGCCGCGTATATGTCCACAATCGAGTTGGATATTGCCGAGACGCTCAAGCGCCGCAGTGTGATCCCTACCAAGTCAACCATCCCGACGCCGTTCACGAAATTCCAGAGCTTTTCGGAGGAATGGAACCTCTGCGGCATGTACGACTCGTCTCGACGCGTGAACGTAGTCTCCGACCTGAAGCTGCAGCGCAGACGACTGCCTCACCTGCTCGTGGAGAAGGTCGTGAAGACTCGAGCCAGCGACTCCGTGGCCATGCTTCGAAATGAGCTGGAGATGCTCATGTTCATCCTACGATACTCGCAGCTGAACGCTGGGTATATGCACCCCAACATCATCCAGCTACGAGGCTACTACTCGTTCCGCAAGAAGATCCACTTGTTCATCGAGTTCTGCGAGCTTGGTAGCTTCAGACAGGCCTACATCACGGAGCCAACCCCCCTGCTTCGTCTGAATTTCGCGCCGATTGAGAGCGAAGTACGCGACGCCATGCGCCAGATCATGTCGGGCGTGGCGTATTTACACGCCAATGGCGTCGCCCACTGTGACTTGGCGCTCGAAAACATCTTCGTGACGAGCCAGAATGTGCTCAAGATCGGCGATTTCGACAATGCCGTGTTTGTAGGCACCGAGAATGAGCTCCAGACCTGGAAGAGCGACGAGCCGTTGAGACGGATCTACGGAGCACCCGAGCTGTACGGGTTGGCAGGCGACAAGCGACGCATCGATCTGCTGAAAGCTGACGTCTGGACACTCGGCATCATTCTGATCAAGCTGTATACGAAGAAACCCATGTTCGACAGCGCGGGACCAGAAGACAAAGGCTTCCAACTGTACCAGAAGGTCGGTCTGCGGTCGTACATGCGGGCGATGTACCTGGAGCAGATCGCGATCTGCAAGTTCTCGGACGATATGCTCAACTTGCTCGAAGGCTTCTTGCAAGTGGACCCCGCCAAGCGCATCTCTGCTGCTGATGCTATGAACAGCGCGTGGCTCCAGGCAGGATTAGACGCTGCTGGCGAGGTCGATGTGAAAGAAGTCGCCGACGAGTCGTGAGCTAGATACACTCGAAGTTGCCTTTCTGATCTCGTTTCTAACAGCACCATAGGTTTCTAACGGATACCGTACTTTCTCGCTAGTTGACCATCATTCCTCCAATTGCACCTGCAGGGCAGCTCTGGTTCCCCGATCCCTTCGCTTGTTGGGCCAACAGAAGAAGGCGAGAGACTGCTGTTTCCACAGCCAGCAGCCATTTCACCTCGGTGAGTCACTCAGCAGTCACAGCCGGAGACCGACGTGTCCCACACTGTGTTGACTGAAGGACTCGTTCCTGTCAAAGAACGTTGGTCGTAGAGAGACGCCGCGCTACACAAGAGAAGCGCTTCGGTCGCTACTACTGGCCGTCTATTGCGAAGGCCGTGTGAGTTCCATCGCACGAGATCGAGAGACCGCGACGCCAGTATCAGAGACCGCGTGGAGATGGAGGAGTCGGTCATCCTGCTCTCGGAGGCGATCGTGCCGGGCGTCGGACCGATGCTCACAGCGCTAAGTGCCGTGCGCCAGCTCTACAACAGCATGCAGGAAAGCAACGCGTTGTGCGACAGCGTCCAGACACGACTCGATACATTCTGGCACACGCTGCTGGAGATGGAGCGCCACAAGGCACTGCCCGCGAACTTCAAGCTCGCCGACTTCACAGACATCGTCCAGCGATTCCACACGCTCGTGGTCAAGCAGGCACAAAAGAATCTGCTCGTACGCGTGGGTACGACGCCGACGTTTATGGACAAGCTGCGCGAATGCCACGACGAATTGGACCAACTAGGTGAGTCTTTGCGACTACATGCCGTCGAAGAGGCGGCACAATGGCGGTCTACGTGGGAACGCGACGTGACCGCTATGACTGAACACATCACGCGGCTCGCGGCTTCCGGAAACGCGACGCGTATGGCTATAGGCGGGGTTCCAGAATCGATTGAAGCGCTTGCGACTCTCGTGCACGAGCAGCGAAAGCTGCCGAACCAAACCCAACTCGTGGAAGCGCTGCAGGCGATCTGCTTTCAGCTGGCGCGTGAAAAGAAGCTCACGTTGCCTGCGAGCATGCCGTCGTGGTTCTTCACGTTCGATGATATCGACGTCGAAAGTAAGCCGTTCCGAACGCCGTCCACATCTACAGCGATGGGAACAGTCCACAGAGGAACGTGGGGCGTGCACACGCCCGTCATCGTCAAGCGCATCGCGTTGTCGCCGTCGAAAAAGCTCTCGACAACTGGGAGTTGGAAGGAAGCCGACGTCTGGTGGAAGCTAAGCCACCCAAACATCCTGAGGATGTACGGGGCCTGCCACGTCACGCAGCCAGCGTTTATCGTCTGTGAAGAGGCCAAGCACGGCAACATCCGCGAGTATCTAGCCAGTGATTCGAAGAACTCAAGACGTTTCTGGCGGCTACAGCTCGACGTCGCGGTCGGGCTCTCTCACTTACGTGCCCACAATGTCGTCCATGGCAATCTCAAGCCCAGCAATATCCTCATCGGAGACAACGGACGCGCCAAGATCACCGATTTCGGCTTCAGCTTCGTCCGGAATTCCGAGGGAGCCGATGAAAACGATACCATGATGACCGACGACAGTGAACTCGGTAGTGTAGCAGTCGCACCTTACGATTCAAGTCGAGCGGCGCCAGAACAGCGAGCAGCAGTCCATGGAGGAAAGACAGTCTTGTCTTCGTTCGAGTCAGACGTGTATGCATTCGCAGTATGTATCGTGGAGCTATTGACCCGAGAATCGTCTTGGAATGGCCGCCAATTCCTGTCGAAGAATACTCTGGGACAACGTCCGCGTGATATCAGTGACGAAGCCTGGGATTTGACCCAACAGATGAGCTGCCAGCATCCTCACAAGCGGCCGACGATTCAACAAGTGACCAAGCGAATCCAGCGACTCGCGGAGCACGAAGCCGAGTTGGAGAAGTACTTCAGTTCGAGTTCCAGCGAGAGTGAAGTGGAATCTGAAGACGTGGACGCACGGCGGGACAAGTACTTTCAGCGCCAACAGCCCGAGCAGCAACCGTCCGAAGGCCCTCAACACCAGCAGCTCCAGCGTGAGCTGGAGGTTCTTCGCCAGAAGATCCGCCAAGAAGAGCGGAAGCTGGAGAGCGTGATGGAGAAGCGATATCGAGTCGAGGCCGAGCCTGTGGGTGGGAGTGAACAGACTGTAGTCTCTCCATCAACGCCGACGAAGCAGCTCCTCAGGCTGCTGCGGTGGGGCACCACGGACGAACAAACGCAGGCGCTGCGGATAATGGACAAGGACCAGGTGGAGCACAGCGCCATGGAGATCTTCCGCCACAACGGACTGGATATCATCGTCGCGTGCATGAAGCACGGCCACAGCAGCGAGTGTCGGCAGATGGCCATCGATATTCTGCAAAGTATCTCAACGGCAGGCAACGGATTGTACCTGGATGCTGTGCTGGAACACGGCGTGACGCAGGTGCTCATGGGCGTGCTTCACTACCGCCGCGTGGCCGTCGAGCAGCGGCGTGCTGGGCAGTTTCTCATCGTGTTGGCCACGCGCAGTTCGCGTGTGCGGTCTCTGTTTCTTCAACACGCAGGGCTCGAGCTGCTGATCAAGGTATTGTGGGACAACCAACTGCCCATGTTCGACAGACATCTAAAGTCACGGTGTGACGCCTCCGTGATCGACGATATGCGCAAGTTTCTGGCTGCACACGGCGAGACGCGTTGGAAAGACGCGGACAGAGCGATGGAGCGCCACAGGGACAAGGAGGTGGCGCTGCAGAAGTACACTGAGGCCATCGTGCTGGACCCACGCAACGGACGGCTGTACGCCAAGCGCAGGTACGCTTTTTGATGGCAATCTGGTGACAATTCCAAATGGAAACTGATGCGATATTGGTTGTCTTGTAGCGCCGTGTACTTTGCATTCCGCAAGTTTGAACACGCAGCCAAGGACGCGCAGCAGTGTATCCGCTTCCTGCCTCAGTACGGAGAAGGCTACTTCCGCCACGCCATCGCGCTGTACGCATTGAAACAAGTAGCACAGGCCGATCGAGCAGTGCGGGAAGGCCGCACCAACGACCTGCAGTACTTTGACAGCGCCCGCATGAGTGAGTTGGCACTCCACGCACCGCGGGAGCGAGGTATAGCCAACCGGCGTGCGTGGGACTTGGGCTCGGTCGAGTTTTGAACCTTATTTATCGAAAAGAGTGTGGAGGATTGGCGATGTTTCACTCTTCCGCTTGTTGAATTGTATCCTTCCTTCAGGGGCCTTGGTGCGATGCCTCGCGAGACTAGCGAACACGTTGCACGCGATAAACGTTGGCTTTTTTAGAAGTATCTAACCAGTTTTCAGCATTTGATTCCTCCTTCGGTACAGTGAACCACGTACTCAGTGACACCCAGCAAGGAGCATGGCCTGTAAGATTTGATATAGTAGGATGATGATGGGCCATAATGGATCTCGCGGGTCGACGTTGGCATATTCACTAAACTGTTAGGCTTGATAAGGACCACGGTGTCACTGAGTACGTGGTTCACTGTACTCGTATGGTGGTGATACTGTAGTGACTCACTAGTGAGTACCCTCGATGCCACACTTGCCTGGCTGGTGGTGCCTTCAGATGCTGTATTATAAATGAACGAAAGATCTATAGACTGGAGCCAAGGCCGCATGGATGGGAACCATATTCAGCAGTACAAAACCAGCGTGATAAAATACAACTCCAGGGCGAAGACAATACAGTACGGTTGGTATTCGTTTGGGTGTTTTATCGATTTCATCAATCGATGAAGTTCATGGGTGATTCTCGAGCTACAGCTGTGTTGGCCTTGCACGTACACGTGCGAGTGTCTTCCAGACGGAGAACCAGACGTCTGCGACGCGAAAAGCTTGTCAAAGATCGCCACGTTTAGTCACAAGGGTTTCTCGAAGACAATCATGTGCTGATTGTCCTCAAAGCTACAATTTTCCACCCGAGGAGAAGAGCCGCTGTAATCGTATACCTTGCGAATATGTTCAAAACGTTTTGCGAATTGATCACATTTGATCTACTCAAATATAATACCCTGTATATACAGCTTCGGACCACTGTTTTACTCTTTTGATGGAAAACTGTACAGTGGTGTACAGTACATGCGGAGCGTGCACAGAGCGTGCAGTAGAGACTCTGCCGCGTGGCTGTAAGATTCTCTTGGTGAAAGCGGCTTGCCATCAAGTGTGTTGCAGGCGAAGTTCTCTCGGTGATGGATGGAGAATTCTGGGTTCGGATGGAAGACAGTCGTGGAGAAACCTTCTCCCTCAGAATTCGACATCGAGCTGGCTCTTGTGATTTACAGAAAGGAAGGTATCTCAGAGACACACGACCGCAACCTCACCACCTCGATGAAGGATCGACGGGCGGGAATTCGCATGCTTTCGCGGCACGAGCCTAGGTCTCACATGGTTCTTCGTTTGCCAGGTCTTGCTCTCAGCGCTGACGCTGCCAATCAGTGTGTGCTGTACCGGTACAGTAGCAGATAAAGTACTGTAGCGTCTGCACACGACGAGCTCATCACCTGCACTTGATTGTCGCCTCAACAACTGGCGGTGTTGACCTATCGCGGAGGTTCAAAATCACCTAGGATACAGAGCTGTCTTCTGTCTCCAGAGCTGCTGGCGTAGAGGAGACCGCGGGGGGGGGGGGGGGGGGGGGGGGGGGGGGGGGGGGGGGGGGGGGGGGGGGGGGGGGGGGGGGGGGGGGGGGGGGGGGGGGGGGGGGGGGGGGGGGGGGGGGGGGGGG
>JAADVL010000540.1:0-22185 GCA_023334995.1 Pythium sukuiense | reverse complement strand
TGTCTTCAGTACTGTAAAGTAAAAATTCAATATTTGCCGCCATGCCTGCTCATCTTCTGGCCGATAAAGACCGCACACCACACACACTCTCAATAATCCCACGTGGCTCATCTTCCGACAATCAGCAAATCTGTCCACAACTTGAAGAGCTATTAACATCTCCAGCAAGAGTCTCATCCACATGGATCGGACGAAGCGCCCCATCGTGACACGCGACTCGGGTGCTGCACATTGTGCCATAGAAAGACGTCTGTCTCCTCACCGCCACCTGCTCTCCACACACCACGGACACGCTTCATCCTGCACAGTCTGTGCAAGATCAACCAGCAGATGTGCCATGTCGTGGTTTCGTTGAGGCATAACGGATGCCGGTCTTCTTGAGCTGCTTACCTGACTTCAGGTGAGCTCCTTTAGGTGACAGCATGCCTTGCTGATAGGGCCTTGCACTGGTCCTGGAGGCTCCAGTACTGTACACCATGGTACTCGCAGTTAGTCGAGTGATTGAAGGTTTGTTGTTGTGGCCTTCTCATTCTCCAACTTGTCAAGCGTAAGACGGACATCCTCGACTCAAGATGAAGTTCCTCCGCTCCACTGCGCTCGCCCTCGTGGCTCTTGTAGCCAGCACCAGCCTCGTTGACGCCGCGCCAGGCCTCGCCGGCCCCGTCACCGGCGGCGGCAGTGCGACACCAGTCTACCCAACCACCATCGCTCAGCTCAAGTCGTACCTGGCCGACTCCCAGGCGCGTGTGATTGTGCTCAACAAGGCCTTCGACTTCCGCGGCTCGGAAGGCACCAAGACCGAGACGGGTTGCCGTCCCAAGTCCAACACTCAGTGCTTGGCCAAGAACAACGGCTTCAAGGGTCAGGACGTCATCCTCCAGAGTGGTGGCATGTCCAACACTGGTGGTTGCGACCAGAACGTGCCAGTCACGGTCACGTACGACGTCGCTGGTACCAAGAACCCGCTCAAGGTGCTCGACAACAAGACGCTCCGTGGTGAGGGCACAAAGGGTGTCATCATCGGCAAGGGTCTCCACATTGCTGGCAGCAACGTGATCATCCAGAACATCCACATCACCAACCTTAACCCGCACTTGGTCTGGGGTGGTGACGCCATCTACATGCAAGGCACGGACAAGGGTGTGATGCAGCACAACGTGTGGCTGGACCACATCAAGGTGTCGCTCGTGGGTCGTCAGATGATCACCACCAACGCCGCCAGTGTCAGCAGCTTGACGATCAGTAACTCGGAGTTTGATGGCAAGACATCATGGTCTTCGACGTGTGATGGTCGCCACTACTGGGGTTTCATCTTCTACGGCCAGAACACTCGCGTGAACTTCTACAACAACTACATCCACCACACGTCGGGCCGCTCGCCAAAGTTCGGTGGTGGCACCTCGGACCCGAAGACCGACGTCATCGGACACGTCGTCAACAACTACTGGTACGACAACTCGGGCCACTCGTTCGAGGTCGAGAGCAAGGCGTGGGTGCTTGCCGAGGGCAACTACTTTGAGAAGACCGCCGAGCCTAACCTCCACAGCTCCACCACCGTCGGCGCCATCATGGTCCCGTGGTCGAGCAACGCCGCGTCGTGCAAGGCGTACATCGGCCGTAACTGTGTGGCGAACCTGCTCGTGAGCAGTGGCGCGATGACGGGCATCAACGATGCCAGTGCCATCTCTCGCATGAAGGGCGTGGCTGTGATCAATGCTGGCGTGCCGAAGCGTCTGGCCACCGTCTCTACCAACTTCGGCGTCGGCTCGCTCTAAACCAGCTCGCTATACGAATAAAGGGTCCTCTGCGCATCAAGAGAAGCTCGCATGCTTCCTACAGTGTCACTATAGCGTCGGGATGGTTTGGCTACGCTCCAATTAGTCGTACTGTAGTGTCGGACCTCACACCGAAAATCCACACGTCTGTCAATTCTGTGCCCAAGAGGCGCTGTGGACTTTCTCGCCCAAGGGCTCCGTAACCCTAGGCGTAACCACCTCTGGGTTACGTTACATTCCTGAGTGTAGCTATCTATTTCGACAGGGTCCAGAAGAGATGAATGCATGCATATCCGCATTCGCATTCACGACGCCACTGAAGGAAGCACTCCATCCATCCCAACCTCATGGACTTCACGAAGCTCAACCGCGCGGCGGCAGCGCCTGATGCGGCCAAGGAGGCGTCGGCCTTGTACACGCAGTTACTGCACTGCTGCGGCTCGCATGCGTGGGTGCGTGCCATGCAGCGTGCGTTCCCAGTAGCCGACTGGGACGCCTTGTGCCGCGCGTCGGACGCCGCGGACGCGACGCTCACGCGAGGTGACTGGCTCGAGGCCTTCGCGGCGCACCCAAGAGTAAGCTAGTGGTTGATGTAGGCCGTGATTGATGGATGGGACTGATTGATGTCGTGTGAGCAGATCGGCCGCGCGAAGACGGCGATCAAGGCGTGGGAGGCCCAGGAGCAGTCCGTACGTGGCGGTTGTTGTGTACCCGTGTGCGAGGCGACTTCTCTGGGATATTGACCCGCTGTCGCTTTGTACGTGTAGGCTACGAAGCTGGCGAACGATGAGCTGCTGGATCGACTCGAAGAGCTCAACAACCAGTACTTTGACAAGTTCGGGTAAGGAAGGACACAAACGAACCATGATGGGACGGCGGGTTGTTGATGAAGGGTGGGGACTTGGGCTGTAGATACATCTACATCGTGTGCGCTACGGGCAAGTCGGCAGAAGAGATGCTCACGATCCTCGAGTCCCGCATTGGCAATTCGGGAGACGAAGAGCTGCCCATCGCGGCGGCAGAACAGGGCAAGATCTCCAAGATCCGACTGGCCAAGCTGCTGCAAGAGTAAGCCGCGTGCTGAGTGCGTGTGCCGTTGTGAGGCTCCCACAAAAATCTCTTTCTCATTCCATGCCTGCACTCCCTGCTACAGATCGTCGGCCAAGGCCAAGCTGTGAAAACGGCGAGCATCCGCGCTGTCAACTCACATCTGAACGCGATTCTCTCATTGGATTTGACTACGACTCGACTTTCTTCGCGTTCTTTCCTCCACGCTATAGCTCACGGAGACTTCGTTGGCTCTTGGATGAGCGCCGGCAGTTTGATGGGCGACAGCGTTTGGGCCAGTCTCTCGAGCCCTTCTCCGTCGTATGAGACTGACGGAGGAATCTCACACAGTCCATTGGTAGTATCATCAAACGTCGCACCCTCCATGAAGAGCCAGCGCTTGCATTGCTCTGATACCAAGTGTCGAGCCGTATCCGGAGAGTCTGTCGCTGATCCAGGGGCATTCTTGACCGGTGCAAACTCGTCCTCGCGCTCCACACCGAGCACTTTCATGTTCTTGGCGTGCTGGAACACGTCGAAAATGAACGTTTCGAGCTTGATACCGGAGTTCGCGGTCGGGACAACCGTGTTGCCGCTGTCGTCGACGCACGGGATCGTCTTCTTCGCGACGTGATACTCGGCGACGTCCTCCATCTCGCAGCAGAGCTTGAGAAAGTTCAGGCGGTAGAAGTGGTTGCAAATGTTCGCTGCCCCAAACTTGAGCTTGCCCGTGGTCGAGTCTACCAGCTCAGACGACGCCTTGTCCAGTTCGCTGTACTCGACCACACAAAACTTGCCGTTCTTCTTGGCAAACACACCGACGCTCTCGTCGGGGCGGTTTTTCCACACGACCTTGTTGGCACAGTCCGCGTCGTTGGCGATGCAGTATCCGACAAACACAGGATCCGCTACCTTGCACAGCACATTATCCACCGAGAAGACGTGGAGATACTGGACATGCGTCTTCTCCAAGTGATCGAGCATGCCGCTACGCTTGAGCGCTGGATAGATGCCGCCGTTGCCGTCCGATGCGCGCGATACGGTACTCGTCGTCTCTAAGATGATCTTGCCGTCCATGGTAAAACAGGGCAGTGTACCCTGGCGGAAAAAGTGGACTTGGTCAGCTTCTAGACCGAAGTAGTTGTTGGCCTTGAAATAGCTGGTGGTATCGTCGTGGTTCATCTCGCTCGTCATGATGAGGAATGGAATGCGAGGTGTCTCGTCCAGACCACAAGCCGATCTAGCGAGCTGCTGCACTTTACCAAC
The DNA here is from genome assembly GCA_023334995.1 of Pythium sukuiense. Taxonomy (NCBI): domain Eukaryota; phylum Oomycota; class Peronosporomycetes; order Pythiales; family Pythiaceae; genus Pythium; species Pythium sukuiense. Next base: position 18,097 of record JAADVL010000540.1, on the reverse strand, counting down.
GCGATTAGCGAAGATCTCAAACAGCGTCTTGTGGGACGGGAGACCAATGTCGTACATGCCCTTTGGTCCGGAGAAGCCGAGACGGGTTCCTTGCCCTCCGGCAAGCACCAATGCGCCTACTTGCCCCCCAGCGACTGCATTCAAGCCTCGCTCGAGCCACTGAGCCTTGACGTCGGCTGAGGTCAGAGACAATAGATCAACTACGCCATCTCCAAGTGGCTCGATCTCGTCAGGAAGGTTGTGAACCTGTGAATCGGCACTTGTAGACCTCTCGAAGAGGTTATTAAGCGAGGTGGGGTTGATGTCGCGAATGCTTTCGACGAGAACGCTAGCGTCCTGGGCAGAGACTTCGCCCTGGTCGACAAACTTGAAAATGTGTGCCTGGTTGGCGTCCTCAAATCGCTTTCGAATCGACTCAGGGATGGATGACGACGTGGCTGGGGCGGTTGGGCTCTCCAAACGAATCACACTTTGCGAGGATGCCTCGCGAAGAGCCTTCAGGTGGCTCTCCAGTCCTTCGCCGTTAAATGAGACCAAAGGCGAGATCTCGATAGCGCGGGCTGTATCCAACTTCTGGAATCGGAATTGGTCGAGGTCTTCTGGAGAAAAGCACGCTTCTGCCGCAGCCAGCAGCCACGACTTGGCTTCAGTGAAGATCATTTGACGAGCTGTGTCTGGAGAGTCGACAGCGCTGCCTGGTGCGTTCTTAACCGGCGCAAATTCTGTCTCGCGAGGAACTGCCAACACAGCCATACGCGAGGAGAGAGGGAAAGTGTCGAAGATGAAGGCTTCCAGCTTGATACCCGAGCTAGTGGTCGGCGTGTACGTCTCGCCGTCGTCGCCAGCGATCGGGATCTTCTTCTGGGCGACATGGTACTCGAGACTCAAGTTTGGAAGCACAACGTCGCTCAAAAACTCCCTGAGAAAGCATGAGTAGAGATGTTAGCCAAGCTCCCCACGCCATTGTTCACGGAGAGTTTGAAGACGCACGTGGTGAAGAAATGGTTGCAAATGTTCGCGGCGCCAAACGCGAGCTTGCCCGTGGCTGGATCAGTCAGCCCGGACGCCGCCTTGTCCATCTCCGAGTACTCCACGACACAGAACTTGCCGTCTTTCTTGGCCACGACTCCGACGCTCTCATCCGGCCGTGACTTCCACACGACTTTGTTGCCACAGTCGGCGTTTTTGGCGATACAGTAGCCGATAAACACGGGGTCCGCAGCCTTGCACAGCGCGTTGTCGACCGAGAACACGTGGAGATACTTGACACCACGCTGTTGCAGCCGCGCGAGTCCACCGCTCTGGGAGAGGGCCTTGTAGACGCCACCATTGCCATCCGACGCCGCCGCGAGCGTGTGCGAGTCCTCCAGCATGAGCTTGCCATCCAGCGTGAAGCACGGAAGCGTTCCTTGAGGGAAAAATAACACTTGCTCCTCCTCCAGTCCGAAGTACTGGTTGGTACGAAAGTACGCGACGGTCTCATCGTGGTTCATCAGACTGGTCATCACGTAGAGCTGGATCAGGCCCATGCTTTCACTCGGGAACGCCGACGCTGCGAGCGATTGGAGCTTGAACACACGCTCGGTGAATAGCTGGAAGAGGCTGCGCTCCGATGGCAAGCCGATGTTGTACAGGCCCTTGGGCCCCGCGAAACCCAGACGCGTGCCCTGGCCTCCGCCCATGACCAGTGCACAGACCTCGCCCTTGCTAATGGCCTGCAGACCGAGCGAGAGCCACTGCTGCTTGTCATCTTCACTGCAGTTCTCCAGCAGGTCAAACTCGTCCAGTGGCTCGATATTCGCCGTCTTACTGGCCGCATCAGCGTTGCCGGAGGTGGATGCCTGGAAGATCGAGTCCAGCAAATCCAGGTCCAGCGCCTCCAGCTGAGCCATTGAAACGCAGTAACTGCGTCAGCGTCTGCCCAATGCACCCACCACACTTGTAGTTCATAGAAATGTACCTGTCTGACGAGCGCTTGCGTTTCCGAGGCGCTCAGCTTGCCATTTTCATAGAACTGTGGCAGTTGAAGCACGCGTTAGAAGCCATTTTCGACGCTAAAACACGGGAATTGCGAGGCGTACTTTGAGCACGTGGCTCTGGTCCTTCTCTTGCAGTCGCTGAATGAGCGCGTCAGGCACAACGGCCGTCATCTTCAGCCGCTTGCTACTCGGGGATTCCGCGTCCGCCATGGTGATTGACGTGGATACGCGTGTTGCCGAGTGAAGAGATCATTTCAGTGGGTTTCTCTTAAATCCGGATGGAGCCAGCTTCATAGGTTCGGTTACGGTTTTAGGAGGATGTTTGAGTACTACCATGAAACAGTAGATTACAGAGTAACCTCTCCCTTGTGGAGGTACGGCAAGAAGAGCAAGCCCGTGAGAATATGCAGCGCCAGGTTCCAGAGCGCTCCGTTGCGATCGCCTGCATGCCAGAGCAGCTGTATACATAGAGGCCTATCAGTCAGACTGTCGCCTTCTCCCACAGATGGATGACGTACCATGATATGGCTGATGCCGGCGGAGAAGCTGGAGATGGAGCCGCAAAAGCAGGACACAAACTTCATCACGAGCAGGTTGTTCTTGATCTCCTCGGGCGAGAGCTTGCTGGCCTCGTAGGCTAGACATGTGAGCCACACGGAGACGAAGTTGCACATGAGATTGCCCCAGTCGATATACGAGACGCGCCCTTGCGAGTCGGGCTTGGGCCGGAACCGATCTTCCAGGTAGTCAGAGATCAGGATGCCACTGCACGACATGAAGATGCCGAGAACGAGCTCCTCCCCATCAGCCACACGGAGCGTTCCGATGAACTGCGACTCTTTCGGGTCACTGTGGAAAGGATACACGGTTATGTGAGACTGAGGTTTATGGAAGTGTCATCAAAGGTTTCATGGGACGTACCGCACGAATCCCGGACTCCCAAACATGGCTCGCATGACAGTCAGGATGATAAATACGTTCGAGCCGACGAGAAAGGACGGCAGTCGAGAAATCGCTTTGGACGTGACGAGCGTTGTGAGTATTCGCTTCGCCGTCTGGGTACGGATCATCGCTTTGCCCACGTGGAAGCTTAGACATGCGCCCACAATCGTCGCAATGATGTAAATTGGTCCAGCAAGTACATGCGTGGTACTGAGATCGCCTGCGTGGTCGACCATGTACGAGAACGAAGTGAACACACTGCAGTTCCGATCACAACAAGCCAATTCAGTGCGACCGTCGACCTGATATCTCGTGATTTAACAACAACGTACCCGAGAAAGGCGGCGCGGAACTGGAGACACGGCACCGGTAAGGAGTGGTGTGCTTTGGTATTCTGTAGCTCCTCGAATCCGTAGGACAGGCCATCCATGAATGGTCCGAGGAGGTTGATCAGCGTCGCCGTGGCGTTCACATTCCAGCTGAGGATGAACCAGTCAGGTAGGAAGCACGTGTAGATACACTCGGCGAGTGTAGCCAGCAGCAGCGACCACATGTACGCGCGGTTGGTCTCGTTGGCCTCGTGGAGCTCGCGCTCTTCTTCGATCGTGAGAGCCGTGCGGTCGCGCGGCTCAGCGAGATCCTCGACTGCCACGACAGCCACCGACTGGCGTCGTGAGAGCGCACTGTCGCTGCTGCCAGTGGTGTCACCGGAGCTGTCGCTGCCCGGCGCCACGACCGAGAGCGCGGCGCCCGTCCGCAACATCGTCGACCCCTCTTCAGTTATTGGACGACGTGAGGTGGTGTGCATGAGCAGGGGCCACATGGCTCACTGCTCTGTCTCTTCTAAAACCGGTTATCCAGTTCACTCCTTCTAAAAACGGTTACACGTTCTCGTTTCCTGCAAAATCCGGATTTTTGTAGTGTAACGAATTGTATAAGTACGAATTGTCGCCCACAAGGCGGCAAAGAGCAACCAAAAACGCGGGAAGTGCACGAGAGGCAACGCTCAAGCGTGGGATTGAAGGACACCTCGCCTTGGAGCTACCGACACGAGGAGACGGCGACAAGCAGCTAGAGAGACACAGGAGATAGTCACGCGTGTGGTGTACACATTCCCGAAACAATGGAGGACGACGAGGAAACGGCGTGGCGGCAGCACGAGCCGGCGTTGGGCGACGTTAGAGAGACCGTCACCGACAGATTATCCATTGGAAATGCCGTTGAAGAAGTCATTCCTGCAGCTACAAAGGCGGAAGACGCTGTTGTTCAGGCGCATGCAGCAGCAGACGCAGTGGATGAGAGAGGTACGTGGGAAATGAGGGATTTGCGGCTCGTAGACGTTGAGAAGTGACGGATTTACGTGCGTTTGACTGCTGCAGAGGTTCTTTTCCTGATCGCGAACTACTTGGAGAAGCGCAGCGAGTCCAAGCAAGCGGCGCAGGCCTTGATCAAGGACTTGTCGAGTGGAGATCTGCTGGGAGAGTCGATTTCCTGGACCGGAGAGACCAAGAACCTGACGTACGCCGACTACAAACGGCGCCATCGCGACCTCGGGCCGGACCACTTGCTGCATATCCTCAAGGGCGCGCTTACTGCTAAGCCAGCAGTTGATGCTGCGCCTGGAAGCGCGCTGAAGATGTCGAATTCGCTGCTGCTTAAGAGCCGTGTGACGTCCCAGCGCAAGCCGCTCACTCCAGCCGAGCGCAAGGCACTGCAGACGGAGATCATCGACAAGACGATGCAACTGCGCAAGCTGCAGCGCACAGAGGCGCTTGTGACGCGCATCGTGAGAAAGTACGATCATCTGCTGCAGTTTTTGGAGGACGCCAAGCTCGAGTCGCTCCCTTGGGACGTCCGCAGCGCTCTGGAAGACGCCAACAACTCGAGTGCCAGTGTGAACGTGACAGCTCTTGCTGCTGACGTGCGAGCAGTGCGTCAGCTGATCCAAGTGCGAGAGGAGAAAGTGTCGTTGCAGGAGAAGCTGTTTAAACTTCTGGAGAACGCGAAGGACGCTGGCGCGATGCAGACGACGGCAAGAAGAGGTCGCAACCATGCTTCTCTACTCCACCGACGAGAAGTCAGCATGAAGGCGACGCCGCAGCTCCCGCCATCGCACATTTACAGTCGCTTCCGCCGGTTGAAGACGCTGAACGGCCACTTGCAGATCCCCACGTACTGTATGACGTATGACAAGACGGGCAAGCTCGTGATCACGGGCGCCGATGACAGGATTATCAAGATCTGGTCGCTGCAAACGGGCGATCTTCGCTTCTCGCTGCGTGGCCATGTCGGTAACATCACGGATTTGGCTGTGAACCAGTCGAACACTCTGCTCGCATCGTCGTCGGACGACAAGACCGTTCGTGTGTGGGAGCTGAGCACGGGCGCTCCCGTGGCGGTCTTACTCGGTCACTCTAGGTGAGTTTTCCTACTTCAACGTCCGGAATGGTGCCGTTACTGACTAGCGCTCGTCTTGCACAGTGTGGTAAACTCCGTGCGATTTCACCCAGAGAAGAACATCGTCGTCACGGCTTCCGATGATGGCCACTGTTTCTGCTACAAGCTGCCCGATATCGCGAAGTTTGACGAACCGGAAAGCAAAGAGCAGACAGCCAAGCGCCTCCACGAGCAGGCAGCGTATTTGTTGACTCTGCGGCCGGCGTTCTCGCTCAGTCACGCACCGAACAAGCCCAACGTCCGCTCGAACAAGGTCCTGTGTCTCAACTTCAGGTATTTATGACTCACTCCGCATTGTATGTTCGGATGGAGCTGACAGAACTTTGTTGTAGTCGATGTGGCAACTTTGTCGTCACTGGGGGTCAGGATGCCTTAGGACGAGTGTGGGACGTTTCAGAGCTGTCGAATGCAGACGGCCAAGTCATTGCGACTGATTTCCGCGTTGCACAAGATGCCCCGGCGGTGGTGCTGCCGGTGCCAATTGTCGCCGTGCCTGAAATGCAAGTCGATGCTCCACCTGCGCTCGAAGTTGGCTTTGCCATCCGGGCAAATGAGCAACCCAATGTCGATGGGATCGTGGAAGCCTTGCCGGCAGAAGAGGTCAACCTGCTTCCATTGGCGCCTCTACCGGTGCCTGCAGTGCCAATTCCAGAAACTGTGTTGCCAGGAGCAGCCCAACCACTTCCAGCCCAACAGCCCGCGATCCAGAACCCTCTGCTCGATCTGATTGCAGCCGAGGGCGGAGAACAGCGCCAGCAACCTCAACTCGCTGAGGTGCAGCAGGCTCGACAGGTTATCGTCGACATTGAGCAAGTGAAGACGATCACAGAGCCGATCGCCTATCTGAAGGGACATACCGGTCCCGTGACGAACATCCTTTTCAGCCACAAGGGAGACCGGATCGCAACCGCTTCTATTAAGGATGGAACGACGCGAATTTGGAAGTGGGAGAAGAAGTACAAGAAGGTCACACACAAGGTCCTAGTGAGCGATGAGCGCGATCGAGAACGCGAGCTGGCATTGCTGTATGGTGTTGCGTCACGAAAGAAGACCCCGCCTGCCGTTGACACACTCGTCTGGACACATGATGACAAGCGGCTTGTAACCCTGCACAGCACGAAACCAGATTCGGGCACCGGAGAGGGTGACTGGAAGCAGAGAATGCGAGTGTGGAATCCGATGACGGGATCTCTCGAGATGACGCTGGCGGCTATCGATCGAGAGAAGAAACATGGCCACGTGAATGCTGTATTCGCGATGGATGTTCACCCAAGCGACTGGAGAATTGTCGTCACGGCGGGCCACGATGGAAGAGTGTTCATTTGGGATATCTCTGAGGGGAAGATCCTCAAATCGTTTGTCGTGACCTCACCCGAAGGAGAAACGGTGGCTCTGCTTGACGGCAGCTTCATGCCGACTGGGGACGGGTTTTGCTTCACCGACCGCATCGGGCGACTATGCATCTTCGGTACGGGATCGGGCGAGAACTACGCAGCCGTCCCAGTTCAGCAGTACTTCCGCAATGACTACGCAGCTCTCATCACGGATCGTCATTTCCACGTGATCGACAGGGAAACGCAGCGGAATCCAAGCCTCATGGAGTCTGGTCCCTTGGCAGATATTTTCCGCATCGTGTACCCCCACCAACCGCCGCACCTTCTGGCAAGCCGAGGAGCAATGACCCCTGAGCAGTACGAAGAGAATTACCGCAAGCGCGTTCAGCAGTGTATCGAATCCGAGAACATATGCAAAGTGCGCCACGTCAACGAAGACAAAGACCTGTTGGACGAGGACGACTTTCCGATTGCGATTCTGCAACCACCTGCTCCACTGTCGGCCCTCACGGATACAAATTCGTCAGAGCCATTGCTAGCGAGCGGTTCGTACCGATTGAATGGCGATCCAGTTCTGCACGCAGAAATGCTTCGCCGAGCAAGTTGGAACCGTCGGCAACGTGGTGAATTGCGGGCTCGTCGACGAGCTAGCCCGACGGTGGATGACCGAGACACCTCTATTCTCAACGTGGAAATCTCTAGTGAGGATGATCGCAGCGACGAGGACTTCCAAGCTCCAACGAACCGCCGCACGGGGGATGATGACGACGAGGAGGACGACGAGGAGGATGACGACGACGAAGAGGAGGAGGAAGATGATGAGATGCTTAGTGATGCAAGTGACGCTCCTGACGGTGCTCGCCTTCGTCGGCGGCGTGCTCGACAAACTGAACGCCAACTTCCTGGTCGTGGCCGAAGACTGGGTGGAGAAGACCTTGATGATGAGGACGACGACGACGAAGCCCCAGGTGTGCGACTTCGACGTCGCCGGGCCATTGCGAGATCCCGTCTTATTGACCCCGATGATGAGGAGGTCATCAACAGTGCCGACGAGTCCGAATTACTTCGAGGTGAACGACGGACTAGAAACCGCAGCCGCAGCCACTCCGTCGAGACTATCGACTCCGCTCCAGATGGTGGCGACGGAGTTGTCGTGGAAAGTAACGATGGCTTCATCATGGGCGACAATCAACTCGACAGGTTCGACACGACCACAACGTACGAGGAAATGCTACAGGCGAAGCGAGACCAGCTAGCTGCTTCTGGCATCAGCCCTCCTGATACTCCTTTGATCGTGTGCGCTTTGTGCAACGAGGGTGACGGCGAGGGAGTGCTGAAGCTTCCCGGTGAGGCCTTGGGGAAGTATCCGCTGATCAGTGCGTCGCAACGTTTGTTCGTCCATGACCAGTGCGCGATCGCGTCCCCATTGTGTTTTAACCTAGGAGGCAGGTGGTACAACGTGACCAAGGAGATTCGACGAGGAAGATCACTGCTCTGCGTACAATGCAAGAAGCGTGGTGCTACTGTCGGCTGCACGATCGAGCGGTGCTCCAGGTCGTATCACTGGAAGTGCGCGGTCTCGTGTGGCTGGTCAATGAACCAAATCCAGTTTTACTGCCCTGAGCACGCCGACAAGACGAGCGGAACTGCGCAAGGCGAGACCGGAGTGGATCCAGAAATGCAGCACCGCCTCGGTCTCATTTTCCATCGTGAGTGGCTGCAACTATCGAGTCTGGTTGGAGTCCATCCGTACGTACCGCAGACAGGAGACAACGTTGTCTACTTTCCTGGCGGGCATGTCGACTTTCTTCGGTACACGACCATCAAAGATCCCGCATACCTTCGTCAAGTATCTCGTTTCGTGACGTTGAAGGCCAGAGTGACCAGTGTCAAGTATCTCTTCCCTTCGCTGGCTGAGTACAATCACGGCGACGATGGCCAGAAGGCAATCCAGTGCGAGGTGTCTCTCGCGATCCTGGCTGTACCGACGGCCGCATTCCCGTCGCTCGCTCAAGACGCAGAGGAGAAAGAGGAGAAGGAGGAATCGGATGGAGTGACGGTCCCTGACGCGGACGCGCTCTTCGTTCCAGACGCGCCATACTTCTCACGATTCGTCGGTGTCAACAAGTTTCTTCACCCGGCGACGGAGCCAGAGTGCGAGCGACTCATCATCAAGGTGCGCATGTTCTCGAATGACGTGTCAAACTTCATCGTACTTGACCACGCCTTCGAAGCGGGCATCTCGGGAGACTGGAAGATCGGCCAGCGAGTACGGGCGCCGTACATGGAACTCAACCACGGTCTTCAAGTGTCGAGCAAGATGTCATTCGGCACGATCACCAACATCAACGTGCGCCCTAGCTTGGCCAACCCTGCAGTGATCACGCCCTGGAACTCGCTGTTTGTTCAGTGGGACGCTGACGATGAAGACGACTGTGACGTGAGCCCGTGGGAGTTGGAGCCTGCGACCGCTGCAGAGACCGCTGTGAAGAGGGCCCGTGAACGTGAGTTGGTTTCCATGAAGCTGCTCAAGTCCAGAAGGCTATCGCGACAGCAACGACAAATCGTGGTCGAAGCGTTGTCGAACGTGATGAACCTCAGTATTGCGAAGGACTTTGTCTATCCTGTCGGCAGTGAGTACTCCGACTATATGGTCACCGTCGCGAATCCCATCGATCTCATGAAGATCCGGACACGAGTCGAACACGGGTACTATCGTCAATTGGAGGCGTTCGTCGCGGATGTGGAGCTTCTAAACGAGAACTGCGAGACGTACAACGTGTCGACCAGTGCGATCGCGCAGAACTCGAGAAGCATCCTCGCATCGATTTTCTCGCCGTTGCAGCAGGAGTTCCCCGACTTTTTCGCGGCTCGAACGGAGGGACGTGACAGTAGCGTGCTGCCTTTCCCTCTCGTGGACTTCGGCTCGAACGAAGACGAAGACGATGTCTTGGAGGCCAACGAGTGCGAGTTCGAAGCAGAAGGAAGTCGTCCACCTCGACCTATTGCTATTGCCAATCCAACAACAGACGCGGCAGTTGCAGATGTACCCGTTCCGGAAGTTCCTTCGCGCCCCGTTCGTTCGACTAGAGCGACTGCTGCAGCGGTCGAGGAGCCTGAGAGTGACAATCAAGGCCTGTCGAGCCCTCCTCGTCGTACTCGTCAAGCAGTGACTGCCGCAGCGACCCCCGAACGTCGAGTGAAGCGTGAAGCTACTGTTGTCGCGTCTCCTGACCCAACTCGAGCCAACCGCAAGAGGCAGCGGCCATCAAGCGATGCTCGTATCCTCAAATTTGTCGACGTGATGAACTCGTTGACGAGCGAGCAACGGCATTTGCTTGAAGAGCGTATGACAGAAGACTTGCTGTCACTGCTTCGTGATTTCCATGAGGCGCTGATGGGCGCTGACACTGGAGAGATCTTCGCAAGTCCCGTGACGGACGAGATCGCGCCTGGCTACTCGAACGTCATTCCGAGTCCGATGGATTTCGGCACGATTCTCGACAGGATGGAGCGCTACACCACCTTCGCCAGATACTTTGTAAGTGCTCTCTCAGACGCTGCCTGTTCTCTATTCGACTGGCTGCTGACAATTGTTTGCTTCGTTGTGAATGTAACAGGGTGACGTAGAACTCGCATTCACGAACGCGATCACATACAATGGGTGGGACTCGCAAATCGGTGACCTGGTCAAGGAGTTGCAAGGCTACTACGTGAAGTTTCTCCTCGACGCGCTTGGTGTGACGGCTAAAACGAAAGCAAAGCCTCGTGCAAACGTCCGCCATACCGTCCATCTTCACGCCGGCACGCAGTCTCCAGCCCGTGCAAAGCCCGCAGCGCAGCCCAAACGCAAGCGTCGAGTGATCTCTGACGATGATGATGACGAAGACAGCTTTGGCGGCAGCAGCAGCAGCAGTAGCAACTCATCAAGTAGTGAGGATGACGACGACGAAGAAGCTGACGACAACAGTTCTGCCAGTGAGGAGGACGGCGGTGAGAGTGAGAGCGAGCCCGAGTCGGACTCGAGCAGCGGCGGCCCGAGGCGTCGTCGGCTCTCCCAACGGACTGTGAAGAAACCTGCCGGGAAGAACAACGGCAAGAAGGCCAAGAAATCGACGACCAAGAACAAGCGCCCTCGCCGGTCATAGGTACACCCGTGTCGAACGCTGATCGTAATCTCACGGATTGTTTGTGTGTGTGAAGGGATGCCGACGTCCCCTCTTCATGTTTTCATTCATGTTCACACCATGCTACGCGACTCACTCTATCCTATCGTACAGATGACTTCTTCGTCTGTGTTCTCTTAAATCAACAACATTCCCGTCACCTTCCCGAGCGAAGGCGTGGACTCGCGTGGTGCGCCAGTGTCCATCTTTGCGACGATTCGAGACGCGATGCGTTGCAAGGAGCGCAGGTCCGAGCCGCTGACTTTTGTCCGAGGACTTGTGCCGCCCAGCGAGAGAGCACCGACCACGACGCCGTCCTTTGTCACGAGCGGCATTCCGATGTAGAAGCGGATATTCATGGACGAGACGAGCGGGTTCATCGCGAAGCGCTCGTCCTTCTGGGTGTCCAGCACGACAAGCGGCTTCCTGGACATGAGAGCGTGCGCTTCGAAGCCGACGTCTCGTGGTAGCTGGTCGCCGGCGAGGCCGACAGACGTGACGAGAAGGATCTTGGAGACGGAGACCACGCCGACAGCGGCGACCGCACAGTCAATGCTCGTGCGTGCAAAGTCGAGGAGCTCCTTGAGGTTGTCCTTGGCGTACTGCTGCGAGAGATTGAGCGTTTTGATTCTCTGGAGGCGTTGCGCTTCGCTCTTTGGCACTGGCGCGTCGGGCCACTCGTTGCCCTTGGTGTACAGGAGCTGGTAGTCGAATGCCGAGTTGGTCGTCACGTCATCTTCGTCACCCGAGACACTGCTGGTCGTCGACGACACGGACGTCGAGCCGAAGCTCAGCGTACGTGCCAGCGGATCGCTTTCCAGGAACTCTTCCAGCACCGACGCACGCACGCCGCTGATGCTGCTGCTTCCGATACTGAACGTGTAATCGGAGCTGATACTTCGAGAGCTGTCCACAGAAAGCCCGTGTGCCGACGAGCTCCACGACTCCTTGGTCCCGTGGTTCGCTGCTTGGTCCCAGCTACTGCCGTTGCTGGCTGTCGAGGCGCTGCACATGCTCTGCGAGGCACGCAGTTTCTTGCGGGCGATGCTGAGTGTGCCCCACAGTGCACTTGTGTCTTCTCCATTCAGACACGAAAGACACACACGAACGTCGTTTGGCTGGCGCAGCGACGAACACTTGGAGCACACGGCGACGCCGCACATGCGGCAGTGGTGCTGGCGCTTGAAGAGCTTATTGAACGTCTGCGTGCACAGAGCACAGGCATCACGAGAGATCCAATTGCTCTTGCTGACGAGCTGGTTCAGGCGAATGCGGTGGTTCACGATGGCGCTCGGGATGAAGCGCACACTGGCAGCGACCTTGAGCAGCCACTGGCGGTCGGCTTGTGACGGCGACGATGTGGTCACGAAGAACGTCACGCGAGTCGCGTCCGAGTGGTCCGAGGCCTCGACCACGAAGCCGCATTTCGTAAACGCACTGCGGGATGTGATGGACGCATTCCAGAGCGGCGCGCTGTTCGGGAACTCGACCGATTCCCACACGGATGCCCCCCAGCCGACGCGCTGCGAGGACGCCGGGTCCTCCGATGGGAAGGGCTGGTGGTAGCGCATGAATAGGAAGTCTCGCTGTGGGAGATGCGAGCTGATGTCGCGCAGCATGAGCCAGTGGAACGCCATGGACGTGGACAGCGACATCGTGGACTGGGTACTCGCTGTACTCGCTCGGGCGAATGGGTACGATGGAGACGACTCGTACAGCACGGCGCTGTCGCTGTAAAGGGAGCCGAATAAATCGCTATACAGCGAGTGGGTGGACGGCGACGCGAGCAGATCCATGACCTCTTCACACGAGCTGCTTTGCAGCAGCAGCACTCCCTTCATCGTGACCAATGGCCGGCCGTCGGCGTGGTTCTCGAGTACTTCGTAGATGCGGTAGTTCTCCTTCTCCTGCATGAGCTTACATCGCTTTTCGTGGGTGGCATCATCGTCCACAACGCGTCGCACAAGCTCACGGAGGCGGCGGTCGCCCTGGGTCTCGCACTGGGCCTTGAGGTCGTCGGTGAGCTGCTTCTTGAGGTCGTACTGGCGGATGATCTCGTCGCCGTACTGGCCGGCACCGCTCGTCGCTGCCACGCTCATGGTGCCCAACACGATTCGTTCTGTGGCTCCACAGAGTAAACTTGTGGGATCCCAAGAGAGCTCCAGTTATTTTGCGCGCGAACGAGGAGACCTTGAGTCCAGTTACCTCTCTGAGGTAACTGGTAGGCACACACACGATGATTCAGGTCGCCGGCTGGTCGAGCATCAGCCCGGAGGTCTGGAAGTGTATGCAGCTGCATGGTGTCCTATTGGTGGGTGAGGCAGTGAGGGAGAGAGGGAGAGAGCGTCAGGGGGCAGAGCGGTCAAGAGCCGCGACGACGCTTGATGGACCCCTCATTGTCGAGCCTCTTGCGATTGGCAAGCGTGGAGGTCCATTGTTGGCAACGGACAGCACCACAGCGATCGGACGAAACTAGATTGTCAGTCGAGGGCCTCGACTGACAATCTGTATGATAGACATCATGCACAGTGGCTCTCGCTCTCTCTAAGATACCGTACGTATCCACGAGCGTGCTACAGTACCGTACGGTACGTACTGTGCGGTGCATGACAAGAGGGTTCTTTTTCTTCGTGATAACTAAGCACTGGAGGACGGTCTCCGATATTGAATGATTGGCGAGAGCCTTACGTACTGAATAGTTGCATCTCGTGCACACATATTCGCACCACGCGACGCCATACGTCACCACCAAGCGACGCCACACCATCAGGCCTCATGAAGGTCCAGCGGAGAGCTCTCTGCCACACACGAGGGTAGAGCCCCTGTCGTGTTCAGGTGTCGCTGCCATGACTGTCAGTAAGCTGGCCACAATGACCGCCTGCACATGGCCAGCCAGTCTGTACCGCATCCTTGGTACAGTAATCATCCTACACCGTCTTCTATTCCAGTCATCCACTGTAACTCTCCAAAAGTGTAACCGTTGCGAAATGGCAATCGTAACCGGTTGCCATTTGAGGGTCGTAGGTTCCCACCAGGAACGAGGGGACCACCGCAAACGGAGCCGCTGGAGTGCGAAGAGTTACAGACCCAAGAGCCAAGAGAGTAGAATGGCGTTGCGTGTGGCGAGCGAGAAGGTGGCGGCGGCGACGCGCACGTCGTCCCCAGCCGTGACGCTGTACCGCTACATCACGAAGCAGGTGCCGCGCGTGCTGACGCTGTACGACATCCCGATGGAGCCGTCGGAGGCGCGACTGGCGATCCAGGCGCTGTTCCGCAAGCACGCCGACGTCAAGGACCCGCGTGTGGTGGACATGCTGATCAAGAAGGCCAACATGGAGATCGAGGAGACGCTCATGCAGTGGAAACAGAAGGTGCATCTCGTGACATTACTCGAGACGGGCGAGAAGCTGCGCGCGCAGAAGAAGCTGCCGACCATGGAGGAGTCGTTCGACCTCTTCTTCTCCAACAACGACGACGACGAGGACGACTGGGACGACGTGCGCGATGTCGTGGCCACGGACAAGCACTAAGGCGTGTTGTGAAAGTGGGGCTGGCCACGGGACGCTGTGGAGGAGGAACGAAGGAAGATGCAGCGTCCTCGTAATCGTAAATAAAGAAAATCCTAACAACCTCAGGCCGATCATGATTCTGTGTGGACCCTGTCAAGGAAGGAACATGAAGGAAGGAGAGGAGGAACGCACAAAGGATCTAGGACACCACTGTATAATTTAACGGACTCGATTCGTGCAGCTACTACGACAGGACCCCGGCTTCGGCGAGTGGCCACTTGCCACCTACTACTTGGGGCCGAGCGGGTTCACCTGCATCCGTACTTGGCACTGCGTGGTGTACGCCGTGCGCAGCAGCTCCTGCATCGTGAGGTGGGCGTCGACGTAGTTCATGTCGGGCGGCGGGGGCACCTTCATACCGACCTGATCCTGCGGGCCGCTCTGGACCATTTGCTGGGTCATACTAATGGTGTTTTGCTCGACGCCGCGGATCGCAACGTCAGCCAAGTTCTTGAGGAAGAACAGCTTGTCGCCGTTCAGGCACTCGCGTGCAAACGGGTCGGCGACTGAGAACGAGCCGACCACGTAGCCGTCTTCAGTGATGAGAGGGAAGCCGGCGTAGAACCGCACCTGCCCCTCAGCGACGAGTGGGTTGTTATTGAATCTGATGTCCTCCGTGGCATCCAGGATGATCGTTGGCTCGGCCGACATGATCGTATGGGCGTCGAAGAGCATGTTGCGGGGCACCTCGCGCTTCTCCACACCGACCTTGGCCATGAGGAAGCCACTCTTGTCGCCAATGAAGCAGATCGACGCGATAGAGCAGCCCGTCTCGGCAGCAGCGTACTCACACATCTCTTGGAAGTGCTGGCCTGGGTCGACAAGGTGCAGCTCACGCACCTTGCGGAGCCGCTCGGGCTCGTTCTGTGGGATCGGGGCGCGTGGCCACGTCTGGCGACTACTGTAGCTGAGCGCGTACGAGAACGGCGTGTTCTCGGTGATCGTCGAGGCCAGCTCCATGGCTGCGAGCTCGTCCTCCGACACGCCTTGGATCATCATGGGCTGTGGGTTCGTGTACATGCTGAACTCGCCGATCGAGGCGTCCGAGATCGTCGAGTTAGTCGACTCGGTGCGGTCCTTGGCCGTGCGCGTCCGCACTGTCTTGGCCGAGTTGTAGTAGTACATGTCGCTCGAGCCTTCCGGTGGGCTCGCCAGGTTCTCGCTCAGCATGATCATATCGTTCGGACCACGCGACGCGTTACGCTTGAGCTGAGACGAAGGGTACGTCTTGGTGCCCATGTTCTCGCTGCTAGCATCCGAGAGCGAGCTGTGGACCGAGTCTTCGTGGATCACAGGCTGGCCGATCGACGAGTTGACGTACACGTCTTCGTCGTAGGTCGAGTTGGAGGCGTCCGACGATGTCATCGAGTAACCCGACATACTGGCCTTGGTCGGGCCCTGGACGCTGCCTGCCGAGCGGCCTGTACGCGACAGCGACTCGGATCCAGAGCTCCGGATCGACGCCGCGGACGAGTTCTCGCACGTGCGGCACACGCGGATCTCCTTGTTCGCGCCGCCCTGCCGCAGGTTCTTGACTTCGGAACACTTGCTGCACACGACATCCCCACACACGCGGCAGTGGTGCTTGCGGCGCAGCAGCGTGAAGCTCTTGGCGCACAGGTAGCAGTTGACGCCGTCCTTGACGAACTGCTTCTTGGACAGGATATTCTGCGACGACAGCGCCTTGGCCACCATCGAGTTGCCGATCTCGGTCACACACGCCACGATCTTGGTCATCCACGCCTTGGTGAGCGACGACACCGCCGCGCGGCCAGGGTGGGCCTCGGACACGTACAGCGAGATCTTGAGACCGTCCTCGTGGTTCATCTCTTCGACCACGATGCCACAGCGCCGCAGTCGCAGCCGCACGACGTTGGAGCTCGCGGGCATCGGCGCGCAGCCGTCCAGTTCAATAGACTCCCACACAGACGCGCCGACGTAGAGCCCCGAGCCGCTGGACCCATACACGCTCGAGTGTTCGGCGTTCTTTTCAAATACGTCGCCGTACCGCAGGAACACGTAGTCGCGGTGTGGCAGGTGTGGCTTGGAGGACTGGAGCGCCATCCAGTTGACCGACAGCGCCTCGTTCATACGCGAGGCCGACTCCTTGGCCTTGTACAGCACGACGCCGTCGAGGAAGAGCGTGCCGAAGATCTCGCCCATGACGTCGCGCAGCTTGGCCGTCGAGTCCATCTTGAGCATGTTCATGACGTCCACGAGCGGTGCGTTGACCGTGGTCACGCCCTTCATGGTGAAGAACTCGTTCTCTTCGAGCTCGTACATCTTGAGGTTGCCTTTCTCCTTGACCAGCGTCATGTCAAAGTCGGACGTGAGCGCGTCGACGCGCGACTGGCCGAGGAAGCGCAGGTCGCGCTCAATGTCCTCGGTGATCTTGACGCGGTACGTCTTCTCCACGAGCGGGAACATGGAGAACGACTTGCCGCCATTGGAGCTCATGCTGGTGCTGCCGCCGTTGCTCGATGAGCTGTATGAGCCCACGGACGACATGCCTCGCACGGTTCTTGGGCTTGGCTTGGTCTCACGGAAGAGAGAGAGGGATGGGCGACGTGTAACGGGAGCCCAGGTCTGTTCTATGCAAACTCACCCAGCGGATAGGAAGCGGGGATGCGCACGAGGAGCGCTGCTGATTGTAGGGCTACTGAAAGCCTACACACTCGAGTCGAGGCGACGCGAGGGAGGGATGATGAGTGTCGACGGGGGGTCCGCCAACAAAAACCCGTGGTACAGTACTGTATGTACTGTGGGAAGCAGTAGAGAAGAGAGAGTCGTCCTCGAAGCCGCGCGAGTTCGGTTCTGGGATCGTTGGATGTTTGATTGATGGAACTTGTGCTCGTGCCACGTCCTCTGAGTGACGCTCGCAATGCGGGTAGGAAGAAAAAAAACGATCTCGGGCCACCTGCTTCGGGTTCTGGGGACGACGCTAGAAGTCCAGCTGCGGAGAAAGCGGCTGCACGACAATACAATACGGAAGTAGAATAGAGTGGAGTGAGCGTATCTGTTCGGAC
Organism: Pythium sukuiense; assembly: GCA_023334995.1. Classification (NCBI taxonomy): domain Eukaryota; phylum Oomycota; class Peronosporomycetes; order Pythiales; family Pythiaceae; genus Pythium; species Pythium sukuiense. Next base: position 624 of record JAADVL010000540.1, on the reverse strand, counting down.
AGAGTTCTAATAATGGTGCTGGCTGTGGAGACGCCCGAGGTGTCCACAACGACTTCCCACGCACCGTTGACTTTTCTGTTGTGGAAGGATGGAAGGAGTTGTTGGAGAACTTGAGCCTGGAGTCTGGAGTCGATCTGTTCTGTGAAACCAAAACCCACTGAGCAACCGTCGGACGCGTGCGTAGGGTGGGGCTGACTGACAAACTGGCCACACACTCTCGTGACACTGCAAGACAGGAGGTGGCGCACGTCACAGACTGTCCACTCCCAGCTTTCTTTGTTGGAGGGTGGAAGCTTGCTTGCCTGCCATGTCAGAATCGAGTGGCGCTTGCCATGGCACTGAAGAAAGTGGCTAGCTGCACCGTTTGGGAATGATGGTCAATTTTCTGGACAAAAGGAGGGGAATATTTTAGCGGAAGTGAGTGGGCGCGAGTCGCGAAGACGCAGCAAACTCGCGCGGGGTGCCCCCGAAGGAGGGCCGCGCGATATTTTCGGAGGCGGGCCCAGCGCGAGCTCCCCGACGAACGGACCCAACATGCTCAACCAGAATTCATTTCTCTTAAAGTTATCCCCCGAAGGGGGGGTTCACGCCGCTGCAAGCGAAGCGAGGTCGGCGTGGGGGGGG